>JAIXMF010000037.1:0-64169 GCA_025201365.1 Syncephalis plumigaleata | reverse complement strand
CATCATTACAACAATGACAACCACCCTGCCTCACATGGTCAGTTATGATGATAATAAGTAGAATGATCTTTTGCATACTAATCTACCTTGTTCAATGTGGTATATCTATATATCTATATCTATATCTATCTATATCTATATCTATCTCTTTATATAAATATGCATATTAACAGCTGCTACCCCGCCATTATCCATCAATCTATTTATTCCTATACTCTTCCTACTAGTAGTAATACTGCTACCAATGCTGCCACTACTGTTACTGCAGGGACATTCAATACTACGATAAACAGCGGGACAAATCATACTTATGCCATGAATACTAGTAACAATAGCAATAACAATCATCATCAGCAGCAGCAGCAGCAGCAGCAGCATAGAATGACAGCAACAAAACCTACTACACCTACTCATAACATGCATAGTGGTACAAGTAGTCATTCACATTCGCATTCGCACAACACAGGTGGAAATGGACAGGAAACATCAATGTTGCGATCACGTTCCAATCGATACTCGTTGCAGCCAAAGTCTAGTCGTACACCTGCTTCACCCGATTCACCAAGTATGCGACGTCAAGCTAGTGCCGGTCCCGGTATAAGTACGAGTGGCAGTAATCATGGTGTACGACACTACAATACGACATCATCGCCTACATTGGATATTCAACAGCAACAACGATCCTATAAAGAAGATCAGCATCATCGACGGTATACGAGTCAATTAACGCAGTTAAACAGCCATCATACACATTCTTATTCACCATCAGCATCAGCATCATCTAGTACGAGTAAATCACATCCAGCCCCTATTACTAGTCATAGCAATGATGGTACAAATACGAATACTACTACGAGTAGCAGTACAGCAACAGATGAACGTCGTGCTAGATCGATTCATCTTAAGCAATCACTCTCTCGTAGATCGCAACTAGATGAATCGAGTAATGTGTCATCACCGCAAATATCACCAGGTACATCGCGTAGAACGGCGTTAGATGAGGCATCTTCCTCTCCTCGTTGGCACTCATCCTCCTCTTCCTCTTCCGTTTCCTATAATCAATCTACAGTAGCACCTATGGAAATTGATCTATCCTTGCCCTATCCACCTCCCTCCTCTTCCACTTCTTCATTACTAACACATCAACGAACACAAACATCTACGGGTAATCATGGTAATCATAGCTATTCCTCTACATCTCCATCTCCATTCTCTCCTGAAGAAAGACGCTACTCACGTCCACCGAGTCAAATGAGTATACTAAATACATCATCTTCTACAGGTAATAACAATAATAGTGGTAGTAGTAGTAGCAATAGCCATGCTATAACGGAAGAGGCTGCCGGTGTGGTATCCCGTCTTACTGCACGTATGTCACCGCGTCAACAACCACCGCCACCCATTCATGCTGCAATGTCACCGAACTATAGGACAATGGAGATCAACTCGCCTCCATTACCTACAAAGTCACCACAGCGTAGAATGATGTCTCCAGGTATGTCGGGCAATGGACATGTCCCCTCATTGCCACCATTGCCATCGATGCCACCTACTACTACTACTGCTACAAGTGCAAGTGCAAGTGCAAGTATCATGTCATCATCATCATCATCATCGCGTATGCTTAAAACAGTGAATGAAGATGTTAGACAGCAACAGCAGCAGCGCTACTACAACAACCATAGCAATCATAGTACCGGTGACCATGATGATAATGACAACGACGACGACGGTCGTGGTAATATGCTACCGCATAGTCATAGTAATGGTAATAATATGATGGGTCCTAATTGTTATACTGGTAGTAATAGTTATAATAGTAGTAGATCTTCTTTGAAATCGTCCTCCTTACGTACAATGGCCAACCCTACTGCGACATCACCCATTCATGTAACTAGTACTACAAGTGCTAGTATGAGTACTGCTAGTACACCTACACACAGTCATCATCGTAGTCATTCGAGTGTAAATCATCATCATTACTATTACTCTCCTTCTTCATCCTCTTCCTCTACCGCACATCATTCTCGTCAACATCAATATCCTCCTCCTCTTTCTGCTCCATCTAATGCCACATCCTATAATTCTGACTTTTATCATGTACCACGCTCACCATCCATTTCATCTACATCTTCATCATCACGTCTTGCCTATCGTAAAGGACGTAGTCTATCGATGGGACATTCATTAGAAATGGCGGCTCATTCACCCTCATCTACACTTTACTATTCATCTCAACAACCACGTACACATCATCATCATCATCATCATCATCCCTCACCGCCTCCTCTTCTTCCCTTACCTGAACCTCCATTACATGAAGATGATTATACACTTGAATCATGTCATTCTATACCGCGTGAATGGTATCCACCAAAATCTGCCCCCTCTTCCTCTTCATCTATGTCGCAGTATCAGTATCAATATCATACTCGACCCTATCCATCATCACCTCATCATCATCATCATCATCATCAGTCAGGAGCATATCGATCAAGTAATGAATCAATGGATAGAATGACATGGCGACATCGACGACCCTCTGCTCCTGTTGTATCAGCACCACATACGATTAATGGACCCATTATGATGGAGGGTGTACCTCGACATTATCAGCAACATCAGCATCATTATAGTCATACTAATAATATGAATTCAATGTCTAATTATTCATCTGCTACTACTGTACATTATAATAATGGAGTAGTAGTAGAAGGTGGAGGTGGAGGTGGTGGTGGAGGTTCTACATCTACTACAAGACCACCTCCCATTAATACTAATCGATCTAGTATTGATGAAATAGTATAATAATAATAGACACTATACTAATGCAATCACAGGATCATCTCATCATCATTACAACTATGCGATATCGTTTCATTTACACATTCATTGGCATCTACTTCACATCTTTGACATTAGTTAATTATTAGCCATCAATTCGTTTAAATTTCTACTATAAATGATCTATCTGTTTTGAATAGTTAGTTAATAATCATCATTATTAATGTGTATTGATTCTATTACGTTTATTACAATTGTATTGTCACATTATAATATTCTGTCTTCACACCCATTCATTTATTGGTGCGAGTGTAGGTAATCACGCGGACATTTCGTTGTCTACTCTTTCATTCTTGTATACAAACCATAATTCATCGTGTTAGTAACCGCTTCTTTATCTTTTCCTTCTTCTAGTTGTATACTGGCATATCTTCTATACAATACCTAGAGGAATGCACGTTACTGGTGATCAGTTTATACGGACGCTTGCCGCGTATATGCGCAGTCATGAGTCAACGTGGAGTCATCATCCAGCAATAGCTGCAGCCACCACCACGCTTCCTACTAGTACGACAAGCTTACTTGTATCATGGCTTGGCTATAACAGCAACAGTAACAACAACGGCCCTAGTAACAGTGATGGCAACACTCCTAATAGTAACGGCAATCATACGCCATTTATAGTTGACCCGTGGCATCTATTCTATTTAAATGCTCGCTTTGAGGAACTAGGACTCACTTTACTTGAATGCGAGGATGACGTCATTGATTCCGTTGTAGAGGCACGAGGTCAGATGACGAGACTTTCTACGACAAATCATCAGTCGCATACAGCCAGTGCCAATTCATCAGCAGCTGTAGCAAGTTTACAACGAGCAGTAAAGCCGCCTTCTATTGTATCGGTGGCCTCACAACGCTCAGTAGCCTCTACTGCCATGACACTACTTACCGGATTTGCTCGTTGGTCAGCTACAGGTAGTAATAGTCAAAAGGCGAATGAAGCACCGCATACTACGGTGGAGGAAGATGTACGATTCATTCATCAATGTATGCAATATATCGCGGCCGTACGTATTGGTCCATTCGGCAAACGACGTATATTAGACGCGGATGATGGTACAGATCGTCCCAATGGTATTCAAGTGTCACTGGATGCATTCAGTAATGTACGACAACTGGAAGTCATCAAGATATCACCGCTCGCACTCACCGGTTGGATGCGTTTACAATCGCAATTGGAACGTGTAGGCTGTCGAGGTAGGCTGGGACGAGTCGAGGATCTATTACTGAAGACACTACAACTAGAGATGCAACAGCGTATATTAGCGGAACGACTAAGCAGCTCAGCCACCAACGATAGTAATGATGATCAGCAACAGCAACAACCTCCACCGCAATATAATACGGAATTACTTGAAGAACTGGAGGCACTATGTCAACTATCGCCATTAGAAGTGTGGCCTCGATTGGTGGCCCTTGATCTAACGGGTAACGCATTAGCCGATATTCCAGATAATCCATTTATTTACGCTCGACATTGTATGGAACTTAATTTATCGCGTAATATATTAACTAGTGTTCCTAGATCACTGAAAGATCTTGCACAGCTGCGTAGTCTCGACCTATCACATAACAAGATCGACTCGCTAACCGTATCGGGGAGATACTGCCCACACTCGTTCACCTTTCACTGGCATCCAATCGATTACGATCGATCATTGGTGTTGAGCAGTTGTCGCGATTAGAACGACTTGATCTTAGTAACAATCAAATACAAGATCCACAAGAGATGAGTCGATTATCGGGCCTATTACATTTGTCACATTTACAAGTAGAAGGTAATCCGCTTGTTAAAATAGTAAGTGCCATTATCTGTTAGAGTGAATAATGACTAACAACTAACATGATATGGTAGCCACAATATCGAATAACTATATTCTCGTTATTGTACGGTGGAGCACAACTGTATCTTGACAACAGTCTACCGACATTCATGGAACGACGTCAAATTAAGAATCGACCCGCAGATGCAACAGAAGCCATTCCAGCTGCCGTGGTATCAACACAGATTAATCATTCGAAAAACACGACAGCTGTTGCCTCGCCTAAAGCGAAACCACGTCGTAAACCGACACGTTTAGTCGCTCTATCACAACAAGAGTTTGTATCGAGGAGGGAGAGCGAGGAGATGAAAGGACTCAACATCCTAGGCTCACCTATTCGACCACGAGCTGATTCATTCGATACACTTAATTCAGAATGGAGACAATCACGCGACTTAACTGGTACCAGTCTATCGTTGGATGGCGATCGATGGGAGTCACTTGAAGCAAATCGAGCATCATCGACATCAACCGCGAATACCGAATGGACTCATGACAGCAACACTAGTAATACAAGTCAGCATCAGCATCATCGTTGTAAATCAACGCCACTCAGTGATGATCACAATGACATGCAAGTAACTGCCATGTCAGACAGTATGCTGATGATAGGACATCCAACAGAATCAGCATCAGAGGCAGCCGATACGATATCCAACATGCCTAATGACTATCATCATCGTAATGGTGTCAACTCAAGTCGACGTGTACATCGTGTTATAGGATTGGAGGCATCAGTATCGGAAGGATTGGCCAATCGTACGAGTGATAGTAGCAATGGTAGTAATGGTACACCTACACCGCGTACACGCCAACGACGTGCTACTACCGACAACATATCTGCCGTGTTATCAGCGGGACCGAATCCTATGAGTCAGCGTCAAGCATCACACCCACGTCCCGGTCTATCCTCACCACCAGTAGGCTTGCCAGGTGACGATTACAGACGTCGTATTGAAGCGATGCGTAATGAAGCGGGTTCCACTTGGCTTCGCGTGTACAATGAAATACAATATCGTGATAGATCATCGATGTCGCCAAATGCAAGACGACGCGAATCTACTGATCCACATACGACAAATGCTAATACTGCAACAGGACGCGATGATCAATTCCCTATCGGTAGTTCAGTGACATCGAAACCCATGATTACATTGGCAGCAATTCGTGCTAGTCGTTTACAACAACAGCAGCAGCAACATCAGCAACAAACACAAGATGCCAATCGTCATACGCCATTGAATGAAGCAGAGATAAGAGATCGTCGTCTCTCCAAAGATGATCTACAACTTACCGATAGTCTAGTATCCACTGCCCTATTATCAGCTGATAGCACGGATATGAAGCGTTCCTTCTCTGATAGTCATCGTCCAACATCCATGACTAATTTATCAGCTACACCCGTTAAGAAGACACCTAATCTAAAGAGTGACAAATCAACATTGAATACACCGACGATCATCGCGCAAGTCCAAGAGACTACTGCTAAATTGCATCGACGTGCAGCTAGAGCACCATTCGAAACGCGACAACTCATCATTGATAGCAACAGCAGCAGTAATAGCGAAGGAGAAAAGGAAGAGGGCGAAGAAGAAGGACAACACTCTATCTTAATGGAGATGAATCTTGAAACGCAACAAATAATGGCACGTCGTCCTTTAAATACGCTTATATACGCGGCACACGTAGGCGTTGATCGAACGGGAGCCGCTTTACTTCAACTACGGTTTAAATCCAGTCGACATGATCCCGTACTTACTGTACGATATCGTATTCAAGATGTTAAAGCGGCAGATCAACTGATGACCCTATTCGATACGACACGCAAGACAAACTGGGAGCAAGGACATGTACATCGCGTGTGTAAACAATCTAAATGTCTAAGCTGCCAATGGACGGGTATCCATCAGCATGAATTGACGGGTGCTGCCGGCCAATCTGTAGATCTAGCGGCAAACGATGAAGCGAAGCGTATGCCAGGAACCGTAGAGGATAAGCAATGTCCTCAGTGTCATAGTAATTTCTTGGTAGATTTCTTTGATCATTCCACACCCACCGACAATAAGACAAAGGATACAGCAACGAATACAAAGGAGATCGCGTCATCTAGTCACAAGGAGGATACTACGAATACAGACACTGATACTACGACTGCTACATCATCTACGCACAGGACTATTAATACGAGTGCGAATGATCCTGGTCTATTATCATCGTGGATGTCATCAGTTAGTCCATCCTGGCCTAAAATGGACATGCTACTCGGTCTAGGTGGCAATACGAGTAATTCGACTGAATCTGAAACAGCACAAAATGGCGTAGCAACATCGACAGGAGCACTGCCATCTACATCCGCACCTACATCACGTCTATCAGGGTGGTCGCGTGTAGCGGGACGCGTATCAGAAGTGGCCGCGGTACCACATGAGAATCCATTTGCTTCGTTATTAGGCTATCAACCTGTACTGCCGCCCTATCAAACAAATACGAATTCGCTACGTTTACACTTCCACCTTAGTGTGTTCGAGGACGATAACGAGAATCTATTGGCATGGGTGCCGTGTTCATTTATTGTACAAGCACCATCTAAAGTAACCACTAGTAGTAATTCGACATCTGCTAGATGGACGCGTGTACGTACGGGTGAATCCACCAATAACGTGCCCAATCATTGTCCAGTGGAACGACCCATCTATCTAGCATTGTCCACGCGTGCCGTCTATCTAGTGGAGCTGACACGTCCATTGACCGGTGGTGTAGCGGTAGTGGCCGCTGCTGCTTCCATTTATAATCCATTCTCGTGGCAACGCGACACAACCACATCGCCTCAAAATAATGGCCCACCCAAACTGGCACCCAATTCACTTGGTGTCACTAATAAAGTGGCTGAGAGTAGACCGGAGCAGTATTTACGTATTCTACGCAAGTTGACCCTTAATCAATTGACGAGAATCGATGTGGGACCACGTAATCAATTCATCACATTCCATTTACAACGGCCAACTACAACCACCACCACCGCAACAGTAGCGGCAACGAGTGCTACTGACGCTAGTTCAACTATGGAAGATCAACGACCTGTCACCCTGTTCATCCGTGATATGGAACGATGTGCTGAAGTGTTGGATCTACTGGAACATAAAATGGAATGGCCTAGTAATATCACGTCGTCGTCATCATCAACAAATTACGCGCAACTTATTCGACGCGATACACAGTTGTGGCGTGATTGTCTAACACGTACCACTTGGACATCCAGTGAATCGGCTGGATTAACGGTGGCCATCGAGGAGAACACCATTGCTGCCCTGCCCGATCCCATATGGCTTACGGCGTGGGTGTGCACGGATGAAAAGTGTATTCGATCATGTACGCTCTCGGCCACCTTACAGAATCTATACATTACAACGGAACGATTTGATGTGTGGCCACCCTCGGTGGATGATGTACATGAGATACTCGATAAATATCACGATACACCAGTACAGGGAGATGCTATGGCCACAGTCATACCACGCTACAAGTTCATACGCAAGATATCACTACTTCATATGACGAAACTGGCCTATGCACGCGTCGGTTGGAGTGCCGCACTAGTGGATGAACAGGCACACGAAGGTTATACGGCAGCAAGCTGGTCTTGTAGTGTACGTATCGATTTCCGACTAGATACAGAAGATGGAACGGAAACAACCGAGTCTCAACAACAGCAACAGCAACAGCATTGGACATTCCTATTCCATACTCGCGATGAAGCTACTCATTGTGTGGAGACATTGAGTCGTCTTTATCATATTGCGCAACAACAGCAATTGACATCAGCATCATCTAGTGGACAAACATTTAGCGGTAATGTCGAAACATTGCTGGTAGTTGAAGATGAATCAGCATCATCATCAGCATCGATTGATGTGAAACAAGAACATAGAACGATTACTGGTTCACCTACTATGGGAGCAATCGATATGCAACGCGTGCCATCTATTCAAGAAGCCATTGAGCCAGAAGATGTATAGATAGCTATTTGTCTATTTAACGTAACTCTATTTCTACTACTATTACTACTATTTCTATTATTACCAGTCATGTGTGTTCTTATTATTATTATTATTATTATTATACATAAGCTGTGCAGTATAAATAAACGCGAATATATTTATATACTATTTATGTAATGATATTGATAATAGTAATCCATGATCATCTTGTAGTTATACTCGACGTACTGGTGTGACAACATACTTTTTACCGCGAGGACGAGCAGGTCCATCGTAGGTTGGCGTCATATCATTGTCTGAAGATGGCGTAAATGTAAAGTGACGTATCAATTCCACCACTACCATACGTAACTCCATCCAGGCCAGACTAATCAATAATGATTATTAGTAATAAGCAATTAATAGCAGTAATCATGCTACTTACTTGCGACCTAAACAAGCCCGTGGTCCTACTAGGAATGGCATAATATTCTGCTTCATCACAGCCAATTGCTCGGGTGTACAATCGAGCCAACGCTCCGGTTTGAATTCATGAGGATTCGGGAATATTTGACTATTCATTTGCATCACACCGAGTGATACAAAAGCGACAGTCTATTGAATGATAATCATATTGATATGTAAATATTAGATTAGATGAACCATAATAATTGAATGAATACATATTAATATTATACTTACACCGCCAGGTATGAAATAGTTTCCTAGTGTGGTGCCCTCCTTTGGAATAACTCGTGGCATACCCTGAGGAGCAGCCGGTTCAATGCGAAATACTTCGTGGAGTACTGCATCTAGATAGGGCAACGATATCACATCTCTATAAGCGATACGTGTTTGTGGATCGGGGTACAGCTGTAGGATCTCCTCGGTTAATCGGTGTAAACACTCGGGATGTGATAGTAAATAATGCATTATCCTATAATAATGAATCAATTAGTAAAATTAATGAATAAATGATATGATCAGTCAATACTTGCCATGTAATACCAAGTGCAGTCGTGTCCGTGCCAGCAATACTGTCATCATGTCGATTAGTTCATTAATCAGCCAGTCAATTGGTATACTAGTATTAGTAGTGCTTACATGAGGGATATTGCTTCAGTTATAAGGTCACTATTGGATAGAGTGGCGCCAGTCTCTTCATCTACCGCTTCCATCAATTGTTGTAGTGTATCCCTACGCGCGTCAGACTGGGATGTACGTCGCTTTTCAATGGCCTCTAGAACATACTAGGCCATTCCCATATTAGCATGGTTGATGTAGCTTACTAGTAGTATTATTACTTACATTATCAAAGGCATTGATGTCTCGTTGCCATTTGGATGAAAGGAACGGTATGTGAATTCGACCCAGCATCACACGCTAATCATTTGATTGATGATTAGTATTTCATATATAGGAGATGTAGATGTACGGAAGAGATACAACGACTTACTTGAACACCAACTGCGAATCGACTATTAATCCAATCGAAGATAGGATGATGCTCTTGCTTCTCACTCAATAGTCCAAATGATTTACCGAAACTCACTTCACCGATAGTATCCTAACGTCATCATCACCATCAACGTGATATGATAGTCAATGGATAGATTAGTCAAATGCACGTATAGTAACATCCTTTTACAATGATCATTGCTCGCTTACTAGTGTCATCTTCTTTAATAGATCCATCAAATCGACTGCTTGTCCATTATCGGCATATTCATACAATCGTTTTATCATCAGATGTAGGCCCATATCGTAGATAATAGGTTCCAGATCATTAAGGGCAGCAGGTGTAAATGCCGGCAACATTAGTTGTTTCTAGTTACATGGCAGCAGTATAAGTACATGTCGTATAGTTAATATTGCGTGTAACTTACGCGAACTCGATGGAAATTGGCATCCCTACATCGTTAATAAAGATTAGATGATTGCTTATTAGTCTGTCATAATAATAATAATAATAGTAACTCGAATTGTGCCAAAATAGATTACCTAGTTGTAAACAGGCCAATCTCACCAACACGGAATGATTCATAGTCTTCTCCTTTATTGTATTGATAGCTGCTATTCACCTTGCGAATCATCGTAGAATCAGATATCCAAATGGTTTTGGGTCCTGTTCAATAGTAATAATGATTAGTATGCTTATGATAATAGAAAGTATCCACGTTATATTTGATTGCTTGCCTGCTTACCTACACGTACGATGGGACCATAGGTTCGATGAGCCTCGGTGGCACCCACAAATTGCATATGATACAGTTGTCGAATACTCAGTATGATCTTGTTCAACGAAGCGGGACGTGGACCTGGCACCTTAGCCAATGGACTAATAAACTCTTCTTTGATCACCTAAACGGATAGCAATAGATACATTGATGAATAGTAGTAGTAATAGTAGTAGTCAATGGATGATAAGGTTAGATGTGATGCGTTCTATCCTATTAAAACAAGTCACAATGTTCATATCCGCTACTCACTTTGTGAACAAGATAAATGGTCGCCACTGCCACTGCCACCTCCGGCCAAGTAGATAAGATAGACAGCATGGCTTGAACAACAGACGAGTAAGTGAACAAACAACAGATAATGCGTGTAAAAGAGAAAACAACTACAACAAACGATAGATTACCAAAAGAAACGAGAAATGACTTGCTTAAACTAATATCGTATACTTGTAGACTATTTATTAAGTATGCCTGACGTATACATAACAATAGCAACGGTGATGAATGATGATGGCTCATGCCATGCATCGTTGTGTATCCATGTCTATCTGAAAACACAAGTCTATTTAGAGGCACGTACATAACACATTGCTAGTTGTATGGTTCTATAGAACACATCATGCGTTGCGGTATGTGCTGTTAATTGTTAATTGGTTATTATCAATAAACATTGGCATTGCTCAACATCTCATGACTAGCTACATGTATTCTAACAATAGCGATAATCGCTTGAATGTATTAATGACAATAGTATACGTGTCTAATGCAATGGTGATACACCGAATAATAAATGGTGACGTGTGTATTGAATGATTCATGTCACTTGCAGCGCTACATCCTGTGCACATGGACAAATGGTTCCTATGGGGCCATTCATTTACATACATACATGATGTTCACGCTACCGATGGCTTCTCCTATTGCATTGGACTCGAATAACACTTGTATATTCTACTTGCGCTGTTCTACTAGCAATGCTCAATCATGTAACTTGATGTTTGTCACTTGTATCTGCTAGTTGATAAGTTGTAATTGGATACTGAAGTGACATTACATATTTGCAGCAATGTTATTTATTTATTTTATTGTATTTGACATTGTTCAAATGAAGAAAGAGAAATACGATGTGTCCATTTAACTAAAAATACTTAGATAAATCATACGCAAGTGTGGAGAATAATAGAGCAGTCTTAACGAGCTATGATGAATTGACAGGAACATTTAGTAAAGGACAACATGGATGCTTGTTTTATTCAGTACATTGTTATAATGGCATTCGAGAGTATTCAGATAGCAAGCTTCAATCAAGCAGAATGAAATGATGCCGTAGTACATGTGCTATCGAGCAACATCCTTTATGCATTGAGAAGCATTCATCAGTTTGTACAGTTTAATGTCTCAATTGCTAATATAGTTGATTTATTCGACTTATCATCCAGTTCATAGGAAGTATTAGCATGTGTTATGGTTTAATGATGTATAAACACTACACTTATTAACTAATTTAGTATGATTTATTGATAGTTGTTATAGTTCGCCGTATTCTTGTATTGCTAGCGTACGTCTGTCATTGGAGATATATGCCATACCAGCCATTGCATATTCAGGTAATCCCCTATTTGGTGCTTTCAATTCGCGTATTATTTCTTTTGTATTGATGTCTACAAGCAATCGATTGTATGTTTGATTATGATACGTAGTAAAAACATAGAGATCTCCAATAATATGTCTGATGAAAGCCATATACTCCATTCGTAATAGTTGATTGCCATTGTAGGATAAGTCTGTCCATACTTTTGTTGGGTCGGAACCAAGTATTGAATACTTATATCCAGCCCTTAATAATGGAATAGGTATATAGTGGCTAGCTATAACGTAGCAATTACGTGGAGTATGACTTTGACCACTGGATGCTACGCTATGCATTATGTGTAGATCATAATCAGAATGACCATGTAATCCTATAATCATATGCGAATCGTATGAATTATGAGCAAATAATAATATGCCCATTACCCTCTCAGGTAAATAAAACCAGCCATTTCGCAATTGTATAACAGGATTATTGCTCGAGAACTGGTATAATGCCCATTCAATACGACCCACATCGTTGTCTTTGACTACTCTTGCCGTGTATACTATTGCTGTATTGTTGGTTGTTTTGTAAAAACAAGTTGTATTCCATATACCACCAATGCTTCCTGGACACATGATACTATTCTCAATATCGAATACCATTATATCGTCTAAATATATTCATGATTAGTACTAGCTATATTACATCATTGTATAGTTACTACACTTACATATACAAATTGACAAATCATCGAGTAAATCTCTCGAGTCATGCACTAGCAATGCCCATTTCCCCTCGACTTCCACCACTCGATATCGTCCTGGAACATCAAATGTAGTGAAAACACCGCCATGTTTGCGAGTGAGTATTTTTACATTATAGTCGGTATCGCTCTCGATCTCTTTAGGAATTACAGCTACGTAATGGTCATCAAAGACATAAGTATACTCAGCTTCATTACCAGTATCCAGTGAAAGAGCATTTGGCGATGTAGAGAATCTGCTTTTATACACAACGCTGTTGTTTGATCTAAGATTTGGATGTGGCAAATATTCTAAAGTATAATGACGGACTGATGCTCTGCGTAGGCGGTTTCGCTGCGTAATAAATATACGCTTACCATTGCCATATCTGCGATAGTCTATTTCATTCATGAAAGATTTCATATTGATATGCGTGGTCTTGCATCGTCCATATCGCCAATTATTCTCGGTGCTCACTCGTCGACGATATGTGTTGTACCAGTCCACATTCTCTAGTAGATCGGCTCGTTTATTCGATGTACACGGGTTGTTGACATCCGTGCGTATACACCATAATACGAATTCCATTTCTTTGTCGTAATACGCTCCCGATAGGAAATCCCTATGATATAGTGCTTGCCATAATAATCGGTCATTTCGAATACTGCTTGTTAACGAGCGACAACATGCTGATAAACGCACTAATTCGATATGATCAAATAGACTACGAAAGACACGCTGGTCATGAAATGGAAGAGTATTCAGACAGTCCAGTAATCTACAAGACGAGTTGGAATTACTCGATATTTCAGTAGTAGTAGTAGTAGTAGTAGTAGTAGACATGATGAAAAAGAATAAAGGACAATATTGGTGCTCGCTTTGTCCAGTGCATCTTTATAATGGAGTGCGAGAGGATGCATATAACAAACTTCAGTCAAGCAAAATGTAAAAATGACGCGATATATGTCTTATATAATAACGTCATTCATGTATGGAAGGTCATATATCAGTTTGGTGTCTCAATCGTTACTATAGTTGATTTACTCGATTACTCATCATTGACACAATCATGCCTAGCTGTTAGTCAGCATTACGATTAAAGATATATTCCATTGCACAGCATAGTAAAATAGTAATGACATGTCATCAGAAGTAGTTTAATGGTTTAACTGATCGAAACTGCGGTCTCATCATTGACATGAGATCATCATTCCTGTAACGCCACATACTGCACACATGGATTAATGGTCCATACTATACTAATCCATTATTCTATTAGATGCACACATCAGAATTGTAAAGATGACATGAAAGGTAAAGGATTCGAGTATCGTGTATGGAATCGGGATATGGCAGCATATCTGAATGTTATTCAGATTATTCTCAGTCTTCGTAATGGAAACGGTGTTCCAACACAACTACATCAAAGTGTCATTACTTCTAAACATTTAAGAAATGAAGAACCAAGCAACAACTTATCAGCGATGGATATCGCTACTCACATCTAAATACGTAAGTTATATTATCACTAACTGTAATATATGATATCGTGGCTCTTAGCTTCCTTTCACTTACTAGGACCATGACAGCACTCGTATAACCAATAAATACATGAATCGCTTAATTGATCCATAATAATTAATACTGATAATAATAATGCAAGCTATTTTATTATGAATGAAAGAGTGTTGTTTTTATCGTAATTGCGTATGTGTGTAATGAAGCGTATACCGTATATTCATTCCTAATGAAATAATAAAAAAGATGTATCAAATGCTGCTTGCCTGTAGATATATAGATATATTGATATATAAATGCATACGTCTATCGAAGAATGGGCAAGAACTAAACAGAAATAATGATAATAAGTACACATCGCAATACATTCGTTATACCGCTACTACTGCTACTACTTACATTGCCCACAATGGCCAAAGGCACATCGAATATGTCTCGCTTAATGGTGAAGCAGAATGTACATGGTACAGCACGACCATCCGGTGATAGTAAAGTGCACGTAGTTTGAACAGATTGATGAGCATTATCAAAGGCATGCATGCAGAATTCCTCCCAATAATTAACGGCAGAACGTGTATCCATCAACTAATAGATAGTAGTTAGTAATCGCGGTAAATGAGTGTACAATTTTAATAGACATTAGATACTTGACTACTTACCTCATAAATATACATGGGTTTGCCTAATAGTTGATCTCGCGTCCATTGTGTGAGTAATGTAAACTCCTTACCCACAAAGGATATCACACCAGTACGACGCCATACTACAGTCGGTGTACCCGAGTAACTAATCAACTTTTCAAATTCCTAATAATCATTGATTAGTAATGCTGAGTGGTTTAGTCGACTAGAGTCACTTACGAGTAGTGTACGCTGGAAACATTTCTCCATAAATATCAAATCTTCATGGGTTAAATTCATAATGAGGGCAATAAGTGACGGGCGAATAGATGCCATGGCACGACATACACGCATCATATCCTCTTTACTCATACTAATAGATTATTAGCTTCTTCTATTGATTATGATTGTATATATATATTCTCAATGGACTACTTACCGCTCCTTCAAATGTTGTAGTAAATGATGAAATCCTGATGTATAATCGTACGGTGCTTGTACCTTAGTGTACACGTCATTGGCATTAAGATTCGTGCGTATAAGATTATTGATACTCTGATAGCTGGGCGATAGTTGAACGAGTGGCTGTGCTGATGACAACAATGGTGACTGATGATTACTGCCAGTAGCACCGAATGCTGCCATGGTTGAATAGGATGACGGCGATAATGGTTGTGCTAATGTGACATCGCGTAGTGTTGTCGTATTAGTGGATGATGGCTGATGTTGTGCTAATAACACGGCTGCTGCTGCTGCTGCCGTCGATGAGAGTAGCGCGGATTGATCAAGTGATGCTGCCACGCCACCCGCTAATAAGCTTTGCTCAACGGTAGTGGTTGTCGATTGAGCAAGTGTAGATGAATTGGGCCACGCGGTCGTCTCGATCATACTCATGTCGGGTAGACCGGCATAGGCTGCTGCTGCTACGGCTGCGGCATTCGTGCCATCATCGCCTGCATTTGTTGTGTTGGTAGATACTGGTGTGGCCACTCCGGAGGCAGGATTACCAAGAGCGACCAGTGCTGGATTGGCCAGCATACTACTAAGGATGGCGTACTCCAGATTTAACGCTTCACTACCGAAATCGAATCCGGGAGTGGGTGAGGTCTCCTCGCTTGAATTGGGATTCGTTACTGAACCAAGACCTGCTGCGGCTGCCGCGGCTGCTGCTGCTACAGCAACGGCGGATAACGGATCAGTATAGTCGAAGGTGGAAGCTGTTGGACCACCGCTATGATTCGATGCCGGTGATGGTGCAGTAACCGTAACAGGTCTACTATGACAAGGAGACGCAACCTTACCCGTTAATGCCGTTGTATGTGTAGTATCTAACATACTAGATTAATGCTACTGTATCATTTGAATAACCGCATGACTAAATGCTTACCAGTTTGTGTTGTCTCTAACAAGTATTTGGCACGTTTTCGTAGACCGTCAGTGCATGTATCGGCACAACCTCGTTTAATACAACGCTTACAAGGTCGATCTATCATGAATCAGTATTGCTATTATTACTACGGTTACTATTACTATTATACTTACTGTCGTCACACGTTAGATGCGCCTTTTGACAGTGTAGACAGGCACGAGAAGCTTTCTTACGTCGATGTAACGACGATGTGGATCTGGACTCAGCTTCTGTGGTTCGATTCAATAATGCAGAAGTAGAGGCGGAGGAGGATGCCGAAGCTGACGACAACTCCTTCGAATAACCACCAAAACCTACCGCGTTAATAGAAGCGGTACGCGCACAAGCAGTAGGTGATCCCGATAGTGAGGAATCTGTTGCCAAGCCAACTGAAGACGATATCAAAGGTGTTGTAACAAATGAAATAGGTACGTTGTTAACAACAGACGTAGCAGAAGTAGTAGACGACGCCGTGGACGGTGACAAGTTGAAAGGTGAAGAAGAAGAAATAGAATTGGTGGACGTGTTGCTGCTGTTGTTGTTGTTTTTGTTAGAAGGAAAAGTGGAGGAAGTGCCTACTGCCATTGATAAATTCACGCTAGGCAACGACGACGACGACGTTGCTGCTGCTGCCATAGTTGAATAAGCATGGTGATTATGGTGGTGGTGCTCTACCTTGACCTGGTTTGGCATTAGACTGCCCACCTGGGGCGTCAGAGCACTTAATGAATCAGACATGTAAGCGACAAATAAATTTACGCTTAGCTGTGATTTGTTTTGTCGTCGCGCGCTCTCGCTCTCTACGCGCTACACTCCTCCTAGAGGTAAGTGCGACAACACCACTTGATTCAATGGAGTGGAATGGAATCCCAGTCCAATTAAAGTGCTAATTCGTACGTCTTCGGAACCAGTAGGGAGCAAGACCGTATACTAGTCACCAAAGACGAGATAAGCAGGTGTTTACGGAATAAACCGGGTGGCTAACAATGCTAATGACAAGCGAGTGTGTGTGTACAGACAGGTAGTGGTGTACGCTTCGCTTGAAGCAGAAACAGTAAGAGGAAAACAAGAGTGAGTTGAGTGAAAAATGAATGAATCAGTAGCGAATAAATTAGATTTGCAAATGGCGTGTGCTTTACGAAATGAAATCCTTTACCATCAACACAAGCAAATGCCTATACGCAATACAAACCTTGTACATGTAACACGCTACTCTATATCAATCAATTAATCAATCTATTATTCAATCATTCAATCATTCAATCATTCAATCATCAATTAATAGATATGTCTCTCTTCTAGCAATATTAGTCATAAGAATCGATATACTAGTATATATCAAATAATGAATAAAGAGATACTAACAGCAATAGGTCATGACATACAGATAGCCATCAATAATCATTAAACTAGTAAAATGAAGACAATAGGAATCATTAAGCTAATCTGTAGTATACATTTCTCTTTGTATATGTATTTGTTGTTATTTAGTTAGATTGATTGGTTAGTAACTAAACAATTATAAAATAAATCGTGTGAAGTTGGCGGAATTGCTTAATACCGACGGCTATTTTTCTTTTTTTCTCCTCCTACACTCTTTCTAAATAGATTTATCACGTGGCAGTCTCATAAAGAAAAGAAGGATCTATTGTAAACGAGACACTCGTTAATCAGAGTATTGCCGCAGCCGCCCTTGTATTCTAGATACAAAAGAGCAATACGACAACAACGATATCCTATCCCATTAATGAGTGGTTATTCTTTCATGAAAGTATAGCCGATCTAATAGACTAGTCGAGCAGCCACTAAACAAATAAACAATAGATACAGCGATAACACTGACATGGCTGTGATAGATGACGCGTAAATAGTACGCATAGAAAAGTTGACAAGTCCAGTAAGTAGATTGGCCTATATCAATCCAATATTAGCTCTACTTCTTAATAAAAATCTATCATGATGTAATCACTTGCCAGTAAGAATATCTTCATACTATGCTGGTTAATGGCATCGAGAATAATGGGTGTTTGCAGGCGATACAACGCTTGTTGCTGTTGCTCCTGTTTCTTCTCTTTAAACTTGCTTTCCGACATTGATCGTGTCATAATTCGATATAGTCGAACGCGCTCTAATCCATTCAGTGCCAATTCCATGACGTGTAGCAGTGTCATGAACGATAAACTGAATGCCACCACCCATAGAACATAGGGCAGATTTGTCTGTTATCACAATGTCATGTATTAATGAATGATCCACTTCAATGATAGTAGGAGTACTTGCCATTCTACGCGATACTTGAACACCCCAACCATGAGTGACACCCGCTAAGACTAGCCAGAATCCGATAGCTTGTAGTGCAAGTCGAACGGTTGTATCGCGTGCACTGACCGTTGATTTGGCATCAGGTAGAACGCGTTTACCGATATCCATAGCAAGTAAGAATATTGCCAAATAACCTGTACACTTGTCGTAAGCGATAATTCTATCCATCGTGCTATCATTACTACTTGCCTGCAATACTGAATAAACCTTCTCGATTCATACTAATGAGATTGTCACGCGGTGCCTCCAGTATATACGTCTCGCCATGCCAATAGGTCAATGCACATTGATAAGCTAAACATACATACATACATCCATATTAGCATATCAATATACACACACACAATGTAATAGTAGCATTCTACATACCTACAACAATACTGATGCCTACTAGGCCCGGTGATCGTGTTAAACCTTGGAAGAGTGCCACTAGAACTGGTAAACAGCCTAGTGTAAAGAAAAAGTTCCAATGAACACCATACTCTGTTACGTGTTCCTAATAATTAAATGAATGAATAGCAGTAAGAATAGCAGTAGTACACATCATCTACCTGATATTCCGTGCCTTTAACAGCTAATAATCGAGCAAATCCAAGTAGTAATAACACCGTTGAATCATATAATGATCGCTTTAAGCGATTCAATAGACTGGCATGTGTCTTGGACGCATCTAATACGAAGGATCGTGCGGCAACGACACCCGATGAAAATACAACTGCACCCACACCGAGATCCATCTATAATGATCATGATATGATACGATTGAGTTGTATTGCACTACTACTCGCTTGATTGCTTGATTGCTTGCTTACCAATGACACACCGAATGTTTCTACTTTAGCAAATCGACGTGGAAATACCGGGAAATCCACCGCTAGAATGGCTGCACACGTATGCAGCATAAGTAAGGCGCGATAGATCGATAACCATGGTTTACGAGAAACACGAACAACATTATCATTCGTAG
The DNA here is from genome assembly GCA_025201365.1 of Syncephalis plumigaleata. Taxonomy (NCBI): domain Eukaryota; kingdom Fungi; phylum Zoopagomycota; class Zoopagomycetes; order Zoopagales; family Piptocephalidaceae; genus Syncephalis; species Syncephalis plumigaleata. The sequence continues at coordinate 44,134 of JAIXMF010000037.1, read as the reverse complement.
TAGATGCTACTGATAATGGTACACGATCCTTAGTAGCTGTTCTCGTCCATCTAATAATCGTATACATACATGAGTATATAGAGGCAGTATTTCATTTTAGTACTCGTTATCACTTACGCTAACCAATATACAATGAAACCAACCAATACTGCTACCAAATTCATAGTAAACGCGTAGTCAGCATACGTCATACTAATAAGTGACGGTATAACAATCACGGCATATTCCGCAATGAACTGCGTCCAAAATGATAATCGCGTACGTGGCCATAACACGAGTTGCAAACAACGCCACAACCATACAAACGACTAAAGAGAGATAACCGTATATACGTAGTTTAGAATAGCAATAATAGTAGTGTGCTAGGTAATATTACCAGAGAAACGGCAATCACGTTCACAATGTCCGCGTAACTGGACCCACGATGACCGCTCACCCAACGTGCTTGTTCCTCGCGGTATTCTCGCGTAGTCATAGATTCTGTACTTGTCATTTTGGTGTATAAAGAAATAGAAATACGAGTATTGCGGTAATCACAAGACATCCATCATCATCATCATCCTGTAGTGCAGTTTATTAATTGATTAATTGATTGATTATTTCACTTTCTAATACACAATACAGTCTAGTAGCATTCTCGTTTATTCGTTATTTGCGTATCTATTGCCGTGTCATTAATTGACAGTAACAATGTTCGCTAGGGCACTCATTATTCACCATTCATAATTATCAATTAGCATCAGTCATACTGTATAGTCATTGTATATCTAGTTGTATACGCGTAGCCAAGTCCATTGCTGACTATACTTCCAATGGCGAGCACATCATATTGCAGCAGTACATCTAAAAGCTATAATAATATTGTATCGAAATAGTGAATATGTTTTATTGATGATGAAATCATTAAATCATACAGCGATATCGGTAGTTGTATGGTCATGCTGTGCGAGTGTCATCACATTCTCATTGTCTATATGATTGCTAATCCATTCAATGACAGATTAGTATTTTAGTAGAATGAATCAGCTATTGCTCGGTACTTACCGTATACTAATAGTGTATCGACTAGAACGTAGGACTAACTGGTCTACTAGGTGTACCAATCCGCGGTGGTTGTCCTTCTAGTACACGCATAGGAGAGGAACAAGGGAAGCTATCGTGCCATAGTGTGTATATTGCTCGTGTAAGGCGAAGCATCGCAGGAATGGCTGCCTTTGCATCAAATGATGCTGATGTTAAATGTGGTACGTTTTGCTTTAGGCCATACTCAGCTAGCTTTGTGTTAAAATGGTTCAAATACTCAATAGCATCTGACTCGGGAAGCACATCGCCATACGTAAAAGGGTTTACCTTACTGACAAAAACAAAATTAAGCAAAAATTTTGTCAGCGTAAGCTTAAAATCATTGCAGCTGTTGTATCGTTGACTTGGATTTGGCGATAAATACTCCTGATCATTCAGGTTTATACGTTGCCAGCCTTGCTCCTTTTTAAATACGCTTATTCTATCCAGATCAATGATCTTTGCACCAATTACGTTCTTATTTGAATCTAGCTGTAGCACGGTATCTATATTCCATTGTTAGCACGTCTCATGATTATAAATGCTTACTTACTATGTATAAGCAAATCTTTATAGAGAATACCGGCATTATAAAGATAAAGCAAGCCTACAAAGTAATTAATAAATATGCTTGATGAATTAATCATAATACTTACCTTTGATAATATCAGGTAATATTCTGGCAACAGCAACATATGTTTGAGCAGGGGTTCCTTTTTTGAGGTATTCTTTTAGGTTCATCCCCTCAACAAAGCTGTAAAGATGACATACGTACGTCTGCTTGGGATCAGCCAAGTTAATATCCACCGGACCGGCCTTAGTAAAGGCAAATCGATGCAAGGGATTCATGACATTTTGCTGACCTACTGCGTAATCTTTTGACAACCTCCCTTCTTTCAATTCCGTTTTCATTATATCCAATGCCTGTTTTATATCATATGATGAGTGAGGTTATTTGGATAACAGATCGATATACTTACGTTGAATGCTTTTACTTCCTTAGACGCAATGTCGCATTTCATAAACGCATCGTGGCCGTTCCAATCTACTCGTGCAAAACTAAGATCAAGATCATTTCCACCACCCCAGCGTATATTCGACAGAAAAAGATTGCCTTGGTATTTTTCGACGTATTCCTTGGAAAACGTAGATTTGGTTACACGACCTATAAACAGGTTAGCAGACATCGGATATGCCACATATGAGCAGCTTGCCTTCTTGGAAAACACCACCAAAGGCCGAATGAGCGCTGGGTAACTGGAATAACAATGCTAAAACACAAGTGCTAATAGCCAATGTAGAGTGTGGAGTTACTCGCATATTGTTCGTTACGGTTTAAGAGCAAAAAAGTGAATGTGCGTATGTTGTGCGTGTAAATGAGAAGAGGATAGTGAGCTATCGAATTGTTCAGGGCAAATGGCCGCTCATTTATAGGTGAGTAGTCGATGGCTACGGCATTGAAGTGTTTTCAAACGTTATAGCAAATAAATGAGTCGGAGAACCGTTCGCCATGTGTAATTTCGAATTATAGATATTGGATGACATTTACGGTACTCATTTACAGCTGTGATTCTGTTACATCTCACGTGGATGAATACAGAATAGTACACTGGATTGTCTTTCAAACGTAGTATCAAATAAACGAGCCATGGAACGTTCGCCTTGTGTAGTCACCAATTATAGACATTGGATGACATTAGGGTACTGACTTTATTGCAAACCAGCATGGATGATGGCCATAACAGATATTGAATGCTATTAGAGGTCCTGATTCTGTTACAGCTAACATGAATGAAGTCTAGAATAGCGTATTGAACACAGATGCAATTGAAACATGCATAATCGATGTTGAAATAAAATGTAATTCGATTTAGTTTCAATAATAGCACGATCTACATGATGCATTAATATGCAACTAGCTAACATTAGAGCATTCGAGATAATAGACAAGTCATTGAATACACTCCAATTATGATGGCAATGACCATTAAACCATTGCTTCTACTTGTAAGCTATGCTGTCATTCAGTTATAGTTCGTGATTCAAGTATTAGGTAGTAATCGTGTATTCATGTCAATGCACGCACGATCACGTCAGATGATCAGTATCTATTGTGTTGTTCGATGATTTGGTATACAATTCATTACAATGACTACAGGTATATATACATCAGTTGATATTAATGCATAATCAATGAGTGGATGAGTGATATATTCTAGTTGATTGTATACTGCTGATAGCTGAATATGAATGATAGGAATAGCAGTAGTAGTAGTAGTAGTAGCTAGTTGTATTGGTTGAAAGCAGAGTATGTTCAATAGATTGTAGAGAATACAATAATATGTATGAAGTTGATATGGTGTTTATTGGCTGAATGAGAATAGAAGCAGAGGGACAAGTGGTATGGATAACAGTAGGAGTGAATAGAGCGAATGAGCACATATGCTTATAGAATGCAGACAAATAAACAAATAAACAGAGTTGAAACGACAAGAAAGAGGAGCAGTAGCAGCAGCTAGTAAATAGAGTGAATACCGCGTATACACCACTTACCGTGTAGATTACAAATAAACAATAGAGATACGAGTGTATGAATAGAGTAGTAGACGAGTAAGCGAACGAGCTATCAGTACAAACAACAAGCAGTGCTGTCAATGAACTATTGAAAAGTAGCATTCGTTGTGAGCGGTATTAACCAAACAATATGCTTTAGCAAGTGGCATACTGCCGGGAGAAGCTATAGTAGTACATTCCTGGTCGACTAACCTGTATATATGCATATAAAGCTACTCCTAGTAGTCAATACAGACTAAGGGCAATACGCATACAGACCGGTAAGCAAACAGTGTGAGTATTCCATAGGAGCATACAGTGATAGAATACGGGTAACTGGTACGGATCTGACGAGAGTGCAGTATCGTAGTTTGATAAACAAGGGAGAGGGTCAACAAGTAGCAGGAGTATCGTGCACAGGTACAAGCACCAGACTAGAATACAAATAAACAGTGTAGCCTTATCGTGTACGAGTGCTATAGAGTGGAGGACAAACATAGTGGAATAACGTGCGTATAACGTGTAATTGCAGTGGCTGTCCGTAGATAAGCACCACAAGCTGCAAAGAAGTAAAGGCAATAGAGAGAACGAATAGAACGCGTGAACATATGACGTGGTGTTGACCTATTGATAGAGCAGCAGCAATAACAACAACGGGAATAGGAATATACGAATAGTGAAGGTGACCGAGAACAACAAACGAGTAATGAGAAGAGGAGTACAGGTATGGGAGTGTATTCAGGTAAGCGACGTGCAGTGTTAGCGTAGCGAGGAGCAGATGGAGAGTGGCTAACGGGGAAAGACGGGTAGAGATGGAAGAGTAAGCAAAAGAATCAAGGGAAGCAGGAATGATGATTGGCAGATCAAATAGTGAGAGGAATAAAGAAGTAACGCGTAAACAAAGCGAGTGCGTTCACAAGTGCACTAGTGAGCATATCCACCTCCTACGAGTGTCACGGTGATAGATATGCGAACAACAAGTGAACAGGTGAGCGAGTAGATCGAGCAAGGAAGGAGCGGTATTAGTAAAGAAATGAGTATAACAACATTGAACGAACGTAATAATTTATAATGAATCGAGCAATAAAGCTACAGCATTATAATTATATTCATTCAATATATTTTGTAATGGTAAACATGATGGTATTTATTATAAGAATATTGAGAGTTTATTGAAGGAGCTAGTGCCAGTTAGAGCAAGGTGTATGGTCCTCATTAATGGCTAATACCTGGTTAATGATGGATGCTACTAATGAATGATTAACCAATTTACTAATAGCAGTTAATAAATTTATTAATGCTCGGCTAATTGAGCATATATTTATAGCAATGTATATCACACCATACATACGAGAAAATAGAGATCTTTATAGTTATCATCATATCATCATCATCAATGTCGGATACAAGGCATCCATCAATAAAGCATGGGCACTGCATTGTTGTAGGCCTTGGTAAGAAAAGAAAAGATAGAGATAGATAGGTTTACCGCTTGACTGATCCATACATACGCACACATGTAACCATATATCAAAGAGGTAAAGAGCGATGAAAGAGTAGACAGAACACATGTTAGAACATACATAGAAATGCTAATCAATCAGTATTCATTTTATATCATTGTGTTATCATTTTAGATAATGACATATGTTGTTGTAAGCATCTCTCTAATCATCAGCAGGAATGAATAGAAATTCGTGCACACACACACATGTATATACGCATGAACATACTGCATAATTGGATATTGATGTAAGAAAGACAAGTAATAGTCAATTGATATAATGTTGTAATGATGAATGTGTAAGTGAGCATGTACGTTACGCATGTAGTGTATATACGTGTGTACGTGTGTATATGTATAGGCAATGAATGAATAGAGTAGTATACACATGTCATCACTTTCTAGGATAGGATGTAAGCTATTACATATGTATACGCTCAACGCTTACCTTCACATCATTGACACATACACACATTGACACAGTCGTACGTAGCTAGCATGCATACGCGTACACGCGCACAATAAACGACAAAAATGAAGAATGAAAAAATAATAACAAAGAAACAAATAAGACGCGCATAAGAGAATAAAGTAAAAATAAAATGTAATGTTATATAATAACAACATCATAGTAACCTCACTCACTCACTCACACACGCACGCACCCTCGCTCTCTCGTACACATCTAGAATGACTGGGTCACTGAAGGTAATCGTACGGATGATGCTGATGTGGCGAGAGGGATGTGATGACGAAGTGGTGGCAGAGTGATACGTTCACCGGTGGGCAATGGACCCGCCGACGATGGACGAGTAATGGGCGAGATGGGTGCACTACCAGCCGGTGATGATGATGAAGTGGTGCAAGAGGCAGGACGTTGGAAGAACGGATCCACAGTAAGCGATGACTTTGAGGCTAGTCGCGGTGATTGTTCGAGTGGTGGCAAAAACGTAGCAGCATGTCGTTTCGATTGCACGGGTAGGACATCCGTCGAGATGGGATGAGGCATGGTCGTGGGGTGTGGTAAGGGCAGACGATGTAGTAATGTTGGACTGCTGCCTGGACTAGGCAGACATTGAGGACGACCACCGGCAGACATGATCGTATAGCTGCTGAGGTTGTTGTTGTGGTGGTGGTTGTTGCTTGGTTTCATATTGCTATATGAGGATGATACAGCGGTGGCTGGTGATGGATAACCCGAGTAGAGCTCGTGTCGTTGTGCCATGGATGGCGTCGATTGTGGTGACACCACGCTGTAGTGATCATAGGGCGAGTAACGACGATAGGACATGGTAGGCGAGCGTGACACACTACGGGTGACTAGATCACGACGTGTAGCAGCGAACAGTGTCGTGGAAGCGGCAAGTTGCGGTGTCTGTTCAGGGGTGACTCCAGCCATAGTCGTGGTGGCATTACCACGAGAGTGTGTCGCTGTCATCGTATATTCAATCGACGTTTCATGAGCAGATGATGATGATACATTACTGCCACTGTTGCTGCTAATAGCACTGGTGGCACTAGTACTAGCACTAGCAGTTGGCAATTCCTTACGTTCAAGGGATGCCAGCGGAATAAGCTGTTGTAGGTCACGTTCACGCTTTTGCACTCGACCATCACGAGTTTCATAGGAGTCCTGCGTGATCAAATCACGGAAGCGAAGCATAGAGAATGGTTGCTGTTGTGATTGTGGCTGATGATAATGAGGTGTATGTAGGCTGACTGGCTTTGATGGAATAGCCGAGGTGGATAGCGAACGATGATGGCTATGATGGGCAGCGGCAGATAACGCGCTACGACGCGACGATGGCGGTGGTGGCGTGGACAATGCCATGTCACGACGTGTATCGTAATAGTAGCGTTGTTGATGCTGCAGCATCTCACGCTGTTGCTCAGCAATCTTCATACGTGCGGTGGCTTCAATGGCCATGGCATCGACAATCTGCTTGCGACGTTGTTCCATCTCACGATCGTAGTCTTCATCCTTGCCATCTTCGTTGGTCTTTTTGGACGACGCACACGAATGCCGTAATGTGTGCGGTAGTGTTGCATCATATTGTCCTTGCGGCTGAAGCGACCGCCGCATCCCTCATATGGACAAATGAAGCGACGCTCGCCTGTGTGCACACGACGATGACGGGCCAGATGACCGCTGGCGGCAAACCGACGATCGCAACCTGGATAGTCGCAACGGTAAATGGCAACGGATTTGGCCATTTGAGGCATGTTTGCTTAATGGAAAGAGTAAATGGATGTGAAATTCGTTCAATAAATTCGTTCGTTCGTTCGTTCGTTAGCTAGCAATGTTGTATGACGATAAGCTGACTAACTAGCAGGAGAAGCGTGACGTGCAGAAATGTTGTTTCGTAAAACAAGTATCTTCTAAGTGTCTATAGGATGAAAACCAAAGATTGCACGTGAAAGAAAAATAAAAAATACGTGCTACCAATATATAATGGATGTGTGTGTATGTTCACCAATACCAAGTTAGAATGGGAAGGTCTAATATGTCGTTGCTTAAGAAAGAGCGCGCGAGAAAGAAAGAGAGAAAGAAAGAAAGGAAATGATGCGCAAACGATGAGTCGCGTTAGACAATCGAAAGAGAAAGAGAAGAGAGAGAGAGAAGAGAAAGATGATGATAATCACGGTTTTGGATAGTCCAGCCAGTCCAAAAACGAATGATATGTATAAATGGAGATGATCGATAGAAAGAAAGAGAAAGAAAGAACGTGCGTAAGAAAAGAGGGAGTCAAATAAATCTTGTTGGCACGTACACAATAAACAATGAACCTGTATAATGTGAAACAAGTGTCAATGATTATAGAACGTTTAGATGAAAGAGAAACGTTGTTGTTGTTGATGTTGTTGTTTGATGCAAACGACAATAAGCGTAATTCACCACAATAACTTACGGCAATGGAACAGATAGATTGGTGCGTGTGTGTGTAGAACAAGCGTTAAAACGTAACCAAATGTGTGATATAGGTGGTTCTAAATGGGCATGTATATATATACGTTCTACCAAGGTGAAATAATACCCAAGCGAGAGAAAGCGAGTAAGAGAAAGAGAGGACGACGATATGCAGAGAAGCAAAAATGAACTGACCGTGCAGTCCACGCGTTATATAAGCTGTCAAAGAAGAAGAAGAAAAGAAATATGTAAGGTTCGTAGATGTGTAGTAGAAGAAAAAAGAAATCGCTTTGACTGTTTCTCGCGTTCAATGATGATAATGATGATGATGATATAGCCGTAACTCGATCAAATGTATAGAGAGATAACGTAGTTGTAGTGGTAAGGCAGCGTTAAAAGAGAGAATGGAAAAGTGAAAGAAGAGAGAGAGAGAGACACGTAGTAATAGTTATACCGTATGGCAAAGGTACGCGAGCGTATAGAGGGTTTCTTTATAAAATAATCAAATCACGTAACAAGGGCATTGACGCAGTATAGTTGTGGAACCGAGGAAATGAGCAAAGATAAAAGGCGAGTCGCTTTTTCAATAAATCTAAAAAAACGTCGAGTTGGCGGAGGGGCGGGGTGTCGGTCCTTTTAAGTAGGAAAGGGCAGGAGGCGAACGGAGTAGAAAAAAGAAGAAAGAAGGCGTGATTGAGTGTAGGCGGACTTGAGCACCGTCTCTGTCTGTCTCTGACTGTCTGTCTTCGATCCTCGTTCCTCGTTCAACGCGTTCCTCTTCTAGGGTGGATAATTAGCCGCGTGCAAAACAAACTATAGAAAGTAGGAGACGACCAAAGGAGTCAAAACACCCACAAGATTTAGGAGTTGCCTCTACTGCAATAAGCAAGTGCCCATGTTGAAGGGACACATGAGACTATGACAGGTGCTGCCTAGATTGTTACGATTGTGATGCTGCTTGTTATAATGGGACAGTGATCAACAACATCATAAATATGTATATAAATGTATAACAATCAATCTAATAAGCATAATAGTGGATGTTACAAGTAAATACAATACAATAGAATCATCATCATCATCCATCATTATGATCATTTATCCATTATAATGACTGAGACGATAGCTGAGTGTCGGTCATTAAAGCGGGGCACCATTCACGTATGAAAAAGAACCCCACATGGAATGAGGGAAGGAGTGAGTAAGTGGGTGGGTGGTTGGTAGAATATAGTGCACACATACACTCATACACATACACAACATGTTGCCCCTGTCCCAAATACACCATCCAAGGATGCGGTGTATACGAAACTGTGAAGGTGTGTTCACCCTTGGTCTATGAGAATGAGGATGAAACAGGAGCAATCTCAAATAGACGCCTGAATTTATGCAACAGGCTAGAAATGGCAGTCGTGCCATGAGCTAATTGCCCTAAACGTAGGACAACGTTATTGACGTAGAGAATAAAATTGATATGGCCATCTACGCACACGTACACATACATACACATCCCAAATTCGGTTGCGGAACAAAGCAATAGAGCGTGCTGTTCATTTGCTATTAAAGGATGACATAGCACGAGTTATATCGAACAACTATAGGACAGCCATGCATGGCATGAAGGTGCATCACCATCATCATTATCATCATCATTATCAGTTTGAATGTGACAAGCAAGCAAGCACGTAGACGTGATAATGTGGTATATTTTTGGTTATCAACATACAAAAGTAACCCGATAAATACGATGATCGCGTAGATGGCGCAGAATGGAAATCACCAGGCGTGCAAATGATAAAGAAAGAACCACACCCGTTTGTTGTTGTTGTTGTTGTTGCGGTTAGATAAAGCAACTAGAGGAACAGTACGGAAATGTCAATGTCAATATCCGTTGCATTGATTGTATTAGATTGATCAAAAGTAAAGCGAATGTGCTATGCGCTATTGTAATCTACTGATTTGTTTGTTCATCCATAGACCGGTTTTGCCGCAATTATGTACAATGTCAATGGAACTGGGTCCCAGGTTCATGTAGTTATTTTTGATGCTGTTGCTGCTGCTGATAATGGTTCACCTGCTTATTAACATACTCGCTGAATAGTATGAGTCATAAAAGGCCTGTTGATAAATTAGAAACTTGCACTAATTAGTAAAGTGGCAAGGCCACTGGTCAGTCATGGCGTGGTGCATCTTGTATGTAACAAGTGGACACTAGAGTCGAGTGTCTGTTTATTCATCTATCGGTCTACGTGTAAATGAACAGTGACAATGAGTACCGCTCACTTGTCTCATTATTGTTAAATGAGTACATTAACCAGGAAATGGGATGATGCTTGCTTGTATTCACATTAGCATGTCTTTACCTGTTTGTCCGTTCGCTAGTGTTCTCTGGTTAAACATGGTGTTACAGAAACACAATTGTGTACAAGTGTTTGAGATGCGAATACAACGCGTAGTTCTTGTGCTAAACATAGAATAGAATAATGGCAATCTCTAACCGCTCCGTCGTTTCTGCCACCCTCCACGTGCTTGTATATACAAACAAACATTCAAACATTCAAACAAGCACACACCCACGAACACATCAGTGCAAGTTACAGGCAATGACAGACAAAAGGGAGGTCTGTCTACTATCCTCGTAGTATCACTTTTCTATGAATGTTGTCCTAGCAGTATCGATTCATCATGGTTGTCACAATTATGAAACGAGCATTGAAACATTGACAGGGCGTCTCTCTTCCTTCTGTTCCCTCTCCTCTCCTCTCCTCTCCTCTCTCTCTTGCTTTTGGTGTAACGTATAGGTAGTTGGCACTGTATTTTGTAACGTGATGTCGTGTCTATGGCGTAGAATCCATTAAACCAACCGCATTTGCTTCATTGGTCCTGCATTGAAAATGTCATTAACCGTGTACTAACATTTTATTAACTTCCATTAGTAAGTTTGTTAACCATTCATTAGCATTTACTAATACATATGAATGATGATGACCATACACCTTGCTCTAACTAGCACTACAGGCTTTTTCCATCCAATTTGCGCAGTTAGCCTTTTGTCTTTATGAATAAATGATATTTAACACTTACAACTAGCCTGTATTTTAGACGATTGACGATACAATCCGGCTAATTTGTTTTTTGATGTTTAGATCCCTCTTGATCTTGTCCATCTTGATCTTGATCTTCATTCAGTGAATGCTTTGCGGACGTACTAGGCTGAGGAGGAGAAACGGCACCTCGTTGGAATTGTGTTGGAATAAGGTTGTCCTTACGAACACTGCGAATAATCTGAATAAAATTCAGACATGCTGCCATATCCCGATTCCATACATGATAATTAATAGCTACTTGTAAGTACATGACATGGCAATATCCAACTATACTAGTACACTTGTATCGTCTACCTTATATAATTGATGATAGTTATCGCTATCAATAAATGATCCATTACTAATACTGAATTGTTATTATTATCATGTTGTATCAATTGGCATTTCTACGGTGATAATGACGTTAACAATTGTGTTAATCTATCTATTAACAAACTGCAAACGTTAAAGGATAAATGCGCAAATTGGATGGAAAAACACTATACGTTACACGGTTGAGCATGTTCATTCATCTCGTTACTATTCCTCTATAGAGCCGTATAGTATTGCGCAATATCGATATCGTACACGCTAATTCTTATTTGCCCCATTTTAGTATTTGTACAGTAGTATCCACCCACATTTATAGATATTGCAATGATGATAGATAACCAAGTATCTACCTTAACAGAACCCCATTCTATTCATGTGACCAAAGGAAAATTGACAGGTTTGGATTCCGCTTACCTATCACAACAGTCACATGCAGAACACAACGAGAGAATGGTACACAATAATAAAACAGAAAACATTACACTATGAGCAAGTGAGAGCGAATGGGATGGCATTTTTACCAGTCATTGAATCGTTCCATTTTCTTCACCCTTTAATCCGCTACTTACATTTTGACGGCTGGTCCTTGACCTTTCCATAGCACCTATCTTTCTCATTACCAACTATTATTACCATTATTCTTACTACTTTTACTATTTCTACCATTACCGTTGGAAGTAGTAGTACGCCATTTGTTACTTAGTTCTCCTTTTTTTTACTCATTCACTAAATTGGTCAAACTCATTGCAGTACACTCATCTTTATTCTTAAGGGGTACATAACCAACCTAGTTGTAAGTCGGTTGACTGCCGCTCATATTAATATACCAGCATAGTTTGGGGTTGTTTCATCGAGTATTATTAGTAGCGATAGTGCAAGTGTATTTCTGCGGCTGCTTTCTTCTTTAACTACTACTGCTCTACTGCTCTACTGCTACTGCTGCTACTCTTTTTTGCTTGTTCCATTTATTCATACAGCCATACAGCCTTACAGTCATACAGCCATACAGTCATTGATATCTCTCCCTTTCTTTCTTTCTTTCTTTTAACCAATCAATCAATCACACCACTGATATTATATCATTCGATTATCCCACTTATTCAACATGTATAAACGCACCACGAAAAGGACTGCTACCTCAGAGACAGTCATCGATAGTCGAGATCTTGCTGAGACTGAGATTGGATTGGCATCCACATCTTCTGCTAATGCTTCATGGATAAGTGATAGCGATTGGGTTATTACCTCGCAGACGCCCGATTCACTCTTTGCTATCACTCCACCTGGCGGTGAAGGTAATATACAATACACAATATACAATATACATATTCATATATTCATATTCATATTTATATAGGTCAAGTGTGGGTTCAAGTGGCAGCAGCACAAGCTCGAGCAAATCAAAAGTCAAAGCATAGCAACAATGAATCAAGTGTCGCTGTCTCGCCTTCATCCAGTGCTGCTACTAGTCCAGTGCTCGTGGAAGCCCAGCCGGCAATCCCATTGCTGTCCAAGACAAATGTCGACAATCCAGCACCGATTGCTCTTGCCTCTGAACCATCGGCCACGGCACCATTGGCAAGAACATTAGAGGCACAGATAGAAGCTGATCTGGTAGCTAGGTAAGTCAATCGACATATAATGATGATGATGATGAACGGACTATTGTTGTAACTAACCAATCGATGCTGATTAGTGTGGCAGAACTATTGGCCTCCGCTGTATCTACCGAGCAGGATTTGTCGTCCACCAAGCACACAGCCCCTATTGTCGTGTCAAGAGTAGAGTCAACTAGCGAGACACGCAGTAGTCTCTCCGTTGCATCGGGACAAGTAGACGCTATGCTATCCAGTCCATCATCGGTGCTACTTCAAGTGAACGGCGGTAGTGGTGCACAAAGTACGATGATACCGGAAGTGTCGCCCACTATCCATATATCCCCTACCTTACGTCCGTTGTCATCCGTATGCACGCCTCCTGTGTTCGGCACGCTTACCGATACACTCCGTTCTGCACTGGCGATGCATCGTTCGCAGATCAGCACATTCCCGCAGGCGGCATGGCCTACTACTCATTACTCGCAAGCGGATAGCATCGCCTTCCGAACGGATACACAATCCATGTGGACGACACCACCATCTACCGAGGTGGATGTGCAATTGGTCGAAGGCACGGCAGAAATGGAGGCTCTCATGGCTAGTTCACCAGAGATTCCTTCCGCTAGCTTGCCACCACATCGCTACGATCGTAAAGATAAACTAGCATCTCGTATAAGCAATAATGCAAGTCCTAATCAAGAAGCAATCGTATGTAATCAAGTTGAATTAGCCTATACAAGCACAGAGGATACTTCTAATGATAGCAAGACAAGTCCGGTAAAAGCTACTACACCTAATACATTAAATGTCGTAACAGATAGACATCAGCCATCTCCCAATGCTACTGCTACTGCTACTGCTACTATTTCCACTCATAAACGACACTTGCATCATCATCAGCATCGTCGTCATTCAAGTACAAACCATTCGATTGGCAATGAGAAATCACTTCGTCGAATTGGTCATGCTAGTACATCCAACAACACTAAGCGTAAACCATTTTATATTCGATATTGGTAAGTAATCATATTAATAATATAATTGGCCAACTAACTAACTAACTAACTAATTGATTGATTAGGCCAAATAATGAAATTACGGTTAATATCTTCTCTATAACTGTTATCTCGTTGGTCTTATTCGGTACAGGATTTAGTGCAGGGTAAGTTAAAATGCTTAATCATCATAACAATGATGGTAGTAACTTATTTGCTATTGTCATTAGATCATGGTGGCGATCTACTCGATGCCATTGCAGTCTGGCTGCTTAATAGGATACGTGTAAATAGACATTATGCTGCTTTTTATTTGAATATAATTTCTTCCTCTCTTCAATTTCATCCATTCACATCAGGAATGCATGAGTTTGTGCTTGTTATTACGGGTGTGCATTTTTGATTAGGTCTTCCTCTTCTTTTGTTTTGTTGTTTTCTCCAATAAAGTATGAGTTAATAAATCAAGCATGTACTTGCGTATATGTTTCAATTCCATTGTGAATTCTTTCCGCTTTACCTTGCTTGTTTATCATCCGTTTACATGGTAATGATGATGTAATAATGAAAGTACAGTCAATTTATACGATGTAAATCACGTTAAATCAGTTAAACATGTAATATATCATTGTAGTCATGAGCATGTTATCTTGGCTAGACATTCATATGAATGCACGCATGAAAAAGAGAAAAGCATAATCATTTGTCCTTCCTTCTATTCGTTTAGTTACTTGGAATAGTTCTAGTTCACCTTTGCCAGCATCATTCATCAGTAATAATAGTAAAACGGTTACACAATTAATGGTAAATATACAGACGCGTCTCATTAGCAAGCAAATAGTTCTATCATTGCGATAGCTATATCTGTAATGAATGGCATTTTCCTAACCAATTAATACATCGACTGTAATACAAATGATTTAGGTAGATCTTGTTCAATTGTGGCACCATTGATTCTGTAATAAGTTGCTATAATTGAGTATTATTTGTCAAGTATATTCGATAGAAAGCAATGGAGAAACAACAGGAACATCATCCGAGTGCATCGTCAACGGCTATAACGCCATCTGTAGTTCGTAATGACGACAATACAACTAGTTCCACTACAAACCAACTAACCGCACCATTACTGGCGAGTAGCGCCAATACAACTGAATCAAGTCTGGTATCCACTCACTTGCCTACCAATCAGTATGGTATGTCGTCAGAAAGTGCAATTGCGACACTACTACAACAAGCAATCCATCATCCGTGGTATAGTAGAATAATCGGACAGTCTCTACAAGCAGGCCAGCCATTTCCATCATCCAATGATGACATAAACTATTCCATTCTACTTAGACTGGTCCCGACGAGTAATCTTATAGCAGCACCTGCACTACCATCTGCAGCATTCCTCGGGACACCTCGTCATATAACACCACTGCCATTGTCGTCTAATCCCACTGGTGTTGGTGTCATGCCATCAACTATACCGAATAGTGCCAACTATGCCTACCTAATGAACTCGCCTGCTGCCTATTTGTCCACCAATCTAGGCTGTAGTTCAAGATCGAGCGAAGTGAATACACCAGCGACCTCGAGTATCATGCGATTTAATAACGTTTACAAGCGACGACAACGCCTAACATCCCATGAGACAGCACGTTTACTCGCTCTATTCAACTCGGGTGAAACGCATCCCGATCAGAGTAGGCGCGAGGAATTGGCCCGTGAACTAGGCGTGCCTGTTCGCTCCATTCAAATATGGTTCCAGAATCGACGAGCCAAAGCCAAACGAGAGCAAAGTCTATTGGAGAAGGAAAGATGTGGTCATCGACATTGACCGAACTAGCTATTGCATTTATCATTGGTAATGATCATCTATACTCTTTGTCATGTTTTGTTTCGCAGTACTAGCATTTGCCATAGCTGTTATATAAAGTAGTACATACATATACATATAATTGACTGATTGATTGATTGATTGCTCTCATGTTCATTTAATTAGTTACATGCTATATATATATGTATATATTAGAAGAATGCTAATAACCTGTCTAAAGCGTCTTTAATCGGTACTGGCACAGCCTCTGCATCCACAATGTACACACTCCACCACTTTGCCTTCTTGTAGATTGGCACGCGGCACACGACATACGCAAGCTGTACCGAAATTTGTATCGCGAGACTGTATACAACGTAGACAGCATAGTTTCTCGAATCCCGGCTATGTTCAACCAGCAATAAGCAATAAGTACTCTATTACAGCAACAACAATAATGTCCAGCTCACTAATATCGACTTACCTTCTTCCACTTGGCAATCAGATTGGAATCGGCATAACCCTGCTTAAGTAGATAATCGTATAATTCGCGCGAGATAGCCTTTCGTTTATAGTAGAGCTCGTAGACATAGCGCGATCGTTGATGATGAAGACGGAATACCGGCCATACAGATTCTACCTTACGTTTGCCCTCATGCGGTTCGTTCTCGACTATACACGGCGACGATAGAAATAGCAGGAAACATTCAAAGTAATAAGTACGTGAATCGCAAGTAAGCAATCAACTGCAATTCACTATAAACGAATAAACACAAGCATCTATTATCACTTACTATCGCGCATCTTCCGCTGGAACTCCAGCAGCGTCTCTTCAATATCATCGAAACCTGCAGGCGGCTTCTTTCCACGACTACGGCGAACTTTAGGCATAGTATACGAATGTGAAAGTGGAACACCAGAGACAATAATATAATATGAATAAGAAAGGTTTTTTTCTTCTTGCTTCTCTTTATACGATGTATGGATGTATGGATGTTAAGTGAGGCAAGACATCATCATCGTTATTATTATCATCAATTTATAATCAAAACATCTCACCACTTACGTTGTCTTTTCTTTTTTCCTTGTTTTTTTTCTTTGACCAAGTGCAATCTATCAACGAACCACATACCTTTCGTCTTGTTGTACTTGTAGGTGAGCTATTTCTCCATTAGATAGTGCATAGCTATTGTTTGTTGTGCAATAAGCAATAATATTCATTCATTGATTGGGATATCTACACGTTGATTTAGCAATAATACGATGCAGATCCAAGAAGTAAAGAACACGGTGAGGGAGCAACGTGTAGCCACACATTCGCATATCAAATCACTTGGACTTGTTGACGATGGTACGGCACAACCAGCAGCGGGAGGATTCATTGGTCAGGAGAGTGCACGCGAGGTAATAACGAACTATAGCATAGATATATGCATAACGAATACTAATGTAAATCTCTATGTAGGCATGTGGTGTCGTTGTAGATTTAATCCATGCAAAGAAGATGGCGGGTCGTGCTGTCCTCCTTACTGGTGCGTCAGGTAGTGGTAAAACTGCACTAGCTTGCGCGATAGCACGGGAACTTGGTCCCAAAGTGCCATTCTGTCCTATCACCGGTAGCGAGGTCTATTCGGCGGAAATAAAGAAGACCGAAGCATTAATGGAGAATTTCCGACGAGCAATTGGTAAGTATGCGATTAACACGATTGCTACTATTACAATAGAGGAAATGTATACTAATACTGTGCGCATGCGTGCATGAATGATAGGTCTACGTATTAAAGAAGTAAAGGAGGTCTATGAAGGTGAAGTTACAGAGCTCACGCCAACAGAGACGGAGAATCCATTGGGCGGCTATGGCAAGACTGTATCCAACGTGGTCGTACGCTTAAAGACCGTGAAAGGCACTAAACAATTGAAGTTGGATCCCGTCATCTATGAGAGTATCCTAAAGGAACGCGTTACGGTAGGCGATGTCATTTACATCGAAGCAAATACCGGTGCAGTAAAGGTAAGCAGCATCTATTGTCATTAGCATTATAATAGCAGTAGTATAACATGATCACCATGCATCACTATAGCGAGTAGGTCGATCCGATGCGTATGCGACAGAATTCGATTTGGAAGCGGAGGAATACGTGCCATTGCCCAAGGGAGATGTTCATAAGAAGCGTGAAGTAGTACAGGATGTAACATTGCACGATTTGGATACAGCGAATGCTCGTCCACAGGTAAATCTTGCACTGAAAGCGGAAATGAGAAATGTAGCTAATTTATTTATGATTATAGGGCGGTCAAGATATTGTATCGATGATGAGTCAAATGATGAAACCGCGTAAAACGGAAATTACAGAAAAGCTACGTCAAGAAGTGAACAAAGTAGTGAATGGCTATATTGAGCAAGGCGTGGCCGAACTCATTCCTGGTGTATTGTTCATTGACGAGGTGCACATGCTCGACGTCGAGTGTTTCACTTATCTAAACCGTGCACTTGAATCGTCACTATCGCCCGTTGTCGTGTTGGCCACGAATCGCGGTATGTGTACAATTCGGTAAGTTGATCCTGCTCGATGGCTAGAACAGTGTATAATTCACTCTGTGTATTACATTGATACTGATTGGCAATAATAACCTATACATTTATACAGGGGAACTGAAGATATTGTAGCACCACACGGCATTCCAGTAGACTTGCTGGAACGAGTACTCATCGTCCGTACCATTCCCTATACTCGTGATCAGATTCACGAGATTGTCAAGTTACGAGCACAAATCGAAGGATTACAAGTACAAGAGGATGCATTGGGTTGGCTGGCCGATAAAGGAGCGGGTACATCACTTCGCTACGCTATCCAACTGCTTACACCGGCGAATGTACTGGCTCAAACGCAAGCGCGTGATACAGTTACCCTTCAGGACGTTGAAGAGGCTGCCTTACTATTCCTAGACACGAAGACATCGGCTCATGTAGCCATGCAACATGCAGACAAGATGCTTTCTTAACGGGTAAACCATCTGATACTGGACGACGATACTAGTGTCATCCCTATAATGTTTTAAAAATAAACTGATACACCAATGGCAACTAATGACTACTAGTGACGATTGAAGTAATCCCACCGAGCGCAATCTACACTAATCAATACATCATGTACACGTCAAGTCATGATTGATACGAATTGGCAATCTAGTATACACATCCTATAATTACCATGCAATGTGCCAATTGAACCTATTGGTTATCTCTAACATAGTAGTAATAGTAGTAGTAGTATACATACATATTGGTAAATTGTAAACAAACAGTAAGGATATGGAAGGAGAAATTACTAATGAACGGTTAACAAATTTATCCTATACTCGTTGTATACTTTATTTGTTCCTTGTTGGTCGTTGTGCACGCTGTCACCACCACATCTAAAGCATTGTGTGAGACATGTTCATATACTAAATACACATTGCTTGCACATGCTAGACTTGCTCGCTCTCTTTTTCTCTCTTTGTCTTCTTACCTTAACTGTCTTGTCGGCACATCCACTAATTAAACAGCCGTCCCCTAACGTCATCGCGTGCACGTAGCCTTTATGGCCACGAAGCACTAAATCGCAACTCCACATTCGTGTATCCCATCGTCGAATGGTGTGATCGAAACTGCCGCTAAACAGTTTGCCGGCTAATCCCGTGCCACTGCCGAGAGCGCTACTCGCCGCTCCTTGTCGTCCATATTGACCGGCATACGCCAACTGCCACACCTCCCAGTTGTGACCGTCTAGTCTCGCTAATGAGCGTGTATCCTCGAGCGAGTATGCATGAATGAGCGCGTCGTACGTGCTGGCAAATAGTAGCCCATCGCCATACGCACAATCCAATGCTTCCGCTTGTGTGGGAATGGTACGTGTACATTGTCCCGTTACCGTATCCCATATCTACACAAATGTGAATCATCTACGACAACATTGCTTATATGAATGACTTACCTTTAATGTTCTATCACTGGATGCCGTGACAATATGATTATCTTGAAGTACCGTAATACTATTGATGTTATTGGTATGGCCAGTAAATGTGGCCAGATTCTCGAAAGTATTGGCATCCCATACCTAATAGAATGTACATATCACATCATATGAGTACTACTAGTGCTTATTATTTACTTACTTACTTACTAACTATGAATACTACTACTTACTTTGATCGTTTTATCAGAAGATCCCGAGAATAATCGATCACCCATGACCACCAAGCTGTAGATCTTGCCATGCTCGCTGCTAAGCGTTGCTAATGGAGGAATATCCACAGATTCACTTGTCATATACTTGGAAAGATCCCAGGCCTAATTCATCAATCAGTTAATTAGTTATAATGACACTATAACTACGATCGATGACAAGTATGACAATAGTGGGTTACCTTTAATGTACCATCTCGACCAGCACTGAATAATCGATTTAGATTAGAGTGCAGGGCCAGTGCCCAGACTGACATACGATGCTCGTGTAGAAATGTTTTCCTCTCGGTATTCTTAAGGTCAAGCACCTGAATGATCGAGTGTCAGCGTTAATAGGCAATGGCTTACTAGCACATATCCATTTGACTTACCTCAATGGAACCATCATGCATCGCCGTAAATAGGGTATCCTGTCCGTAACACACCGATGTCACGCCACTAGTATGATGTGAGAAGGTACGCCTACAAATGATATCGCCATGAACCCATGATGATTGTGTGTCGGTAGTCGTCTAGATCAATGAGTACACATCCAGCATAGGTAAGTATCGGATACATGCCTCCATGTTATTACTCGTAGTTAACTTACACGCGTGGGATGATGGAGTGTATCATACGATAGCGAATGGCGTAGTTCCGGTGATACAGCTCGACTAGAAAGGGTGCGCGTACTTGCCATGCCTTCTTCACTGATGGTTTTCTTCATTGACATCGATAATGCCGGGGAAGATGGTTGTGGTGACATTGGTGCCGAAGTGCCATTCTCCCTTAGTAAAGCGTGAAGCATCTCCAGTTCGTTATGTTGTTTCTAAATCATTTACCATTATTGATAATGACTAATGACTGACTAGTTAGCTTACCTGTAATCTCTCCTCAAGTAGGTCTATTCGTGCACTCATGGAACTAATCAATGGCTTTAACTGCTCGTAGACACAATGCTTCAAGTGTTCTGGCATAAATGCCGCCACTCCTGGATGTCGTTATAATATTCCACAATTAGTATATATATATATATACGCTACTAGCTTATTGATATTACTGTGTTGCCCTACCTTTATATTCGCATCCCAACGAGGCATGATCACATATCACCGGTTTATACTCGCACTGTGCCATATGTGCAACTAGATCATCTTTACGCATCGTTTGTAGGCAGCCATGCTCGCGATAACCACAATAAACCATTAGCTCGCCAATTAAATTGCTAAGTGCTAGATTGGGATGTAGTTCTAGATATTGCATCATATACATCATATTTAATCGGTCAATGATGTCCATACATTATCTACCAATAGCTTACCCTCGCTATGAATATAACCTCTGCATAGTGGACATAGTGATTCATTCTCAAGTGATTGGAATAGACAAGCATAACAGAACGAATGGTTGCACGCTCGAGTAATAACCGGGTCTGTATACACATCCTGACAACTAGCGAGGAATTTAAAGCAGGGAAATAGTCGCCAGTTAGCGTAAGGTATTGGCGGTGGTTGCTATTGTTCAGTTTACCGCTACTTACACGGGACAGAAGAATGAGTTCGACGGTGGATACACGTATTGCACGTCGATATTAGCCATACTTGCTAGTATCGTTTCGATAGCAGTAACAATAATCAATGAACTAGGATAGACTTGTAGCAATTAAAAGAAGCGAACTTTGGCCAAATACATACGCCCATACACAGCTGGAGAGGAGCGAAGAAAAAGAGCTACAACCTTACAGTACAGGATAGGAAGCGAGAGCTATTTTCCTCTGACTTGTAAAGTGATAATAGGCCCTATTGCTACGGCACAGTAGATATCCGATTAGAATCCTCGTTATTTGTCATGAAAATCACGTCAGGCCTAATAAATGGAATAAAGAAAAATAAAACTGTATACTACTAATGAAAAGTAGAACATTTTGGTTTCTTCGTTCTTGTCTTGTCTTGTCTTGTCTTTACGTGTCGTCATTCCTATTGACATAGAATGCTGACTACCATGGATACACTTCCTGCCAACTGCGAATTACTGCAGTTGGTACAGTACAAGTGCGAGTATCTACGACATGGCGTTATTTGTAGACCTATTGCTCGTTACTTTGAACGGTAAGTAGCTAATAGAGTTGGCGAATGACGTAGACATGCTAAATAAGTTCTACCACTAGGTGTCTCGGTAAGCCCACACGAGAACTTGTGCCAGTGCATTCTGGTAATATGTCATCAGCCTCAGCACCAGCCTCAGCATCGTCGTCGTTTACAGCGTCCAAATAGGCTGCTAATTAGCAAGTGTAGCCATAATCATTAGAGAGGAATTCAATGACCATTATCATTGCTTAACACATGTTTAGAAGTAGATATACGTTATACTAGTTTAGTACTACAGTGTTCTACCAACCAGTTGGCATTGTTAGCCTTTAACTTTTGTTCTTATTAATAAATAGATTTGCATATTAGTTAGCATCACTGTCGTTGTCATTATGTGAGTATGGAATGCTCTCTTAGCAGATGCTTTACTCTTTGTTTAGCATTCACCTCATGTTATTAACCACAATGCAAATGCCATTAAGGCAGCATCGAACAATGCTCTGCATAATTAGAATTTACCTTGCACTAGGAATGTATCTGCCAAATAATAATAATAATGGTACACCTAGCTTATTTTAATGCATAGGTGCCTAGTGTATTATGTATTCTGGCTACTTGAATCAACATATAATGTTTAAGCATTTGCAAAGTAACATCTACAATCAGTGAAATGTTACTACGGTCGACTACGTCACGCACATTAATAGATACGCTACAATACAGGAGATAGTCAATAGATATAATGTTTTATTTAGAATGCTAATAAAGTATCGTATTTATAAGCATACGATGTCCAGTGTATAACACTAAGATACTGTATACGCTGTCATATAATGAATACGATCAACAGGAGTTATAAGGTGAACGTACTATAGAGAGCATTAATGACGTACACAGACACTAATGTTATATATTGACTTCGCTAATAATGAATGCGCAAGATTATTTATTAATAAGAGCAAAAGTTAATACCTAACAGTGTTAATCAATTGGAACAATCCTGTAGTTTTTACTATCAAATAGTTGTGAATTGGTATCAAGGATACAGGGGGAAACTTGAACGGAGCTTTACAAGCATAGATGTAAGCACGTTTGAGTTGACTACATTTAGGAGGTACAACGTGGCACTCCACAGTAAACGGAGTTTAGCATTTAAACCAAATAAGCGGAGGTTTTTCATTCTGCCATTTCTTTTTTTCCTCATATAAGCTGCACTAATAAACCACTTTTGCTTACTCGTCTACTCACCCGCACACCCGCGCACTCACTCACTCACTCACTCACTCACTCACATATTCTTTTCTCCACTGGTGTCATTAATATCATCCACTCAATTGTTGCACTCATTTGTGCTACCACACGTTACGCTAACTTGCCATTCGTTGGTCAAGCAGCTACGCTTCTTTTCATGTCGTTACGATAATTAAAAAAACTACACGATTAGCATATCATTCCTATTAACGACACTATTACTTTATGTTACCATTATTGCTCCACTAATAAAGTGAACAAAATGTATAAGAAAATGCACTGGATATCACTGATTATTGGTGCTACGCTGCTTTTTACAACAGCAGAAACGACCAGTATACCAGGGCAACCGGCACAACGAAGTAGCTCTTCCTCATCATTATCATCATCAGGTTCACTGTCAAGAACGGCCAGTCTACCTCATTCACCTGGCTCCCTTTCATTTACCCCGCTAGCCCAGACCATCTACAATGAGGTGATGAAAGTGGTAGCTGAACGACCGGAATCATCCACCGTACCTAAAGAACATGTCGCCACATCTGGCGGTATAGTAAAGACATCCATGAACTATAGTCCAATGGATAGAATCTGCGAAGACCTCTATTTCGATACCATTATGAAGGCCAAAGAGGAGGTGCTACTTCAAACGTATTTCTACGATCCCAATAGTCGATGCGGCCATGTTATTCAGGCGGCACTTAAACAATTAAACATGCGTGTACCAATGAACGGACAACCCATCAAGATTAAAATTACCTTTGACTCCACCACTCTGTTCACCTATGCTTTCTCGCTAGCCAAAAAGTATGTGACGCTTAGCTTGCCATTCTACCGACAAATGGATCCTAGAGTTATTAAGCTCGATCCACAGAACTATCAGAATCTTGAACTGGAGGTATTCCATTATCATATCGCACCGATGGGCAGTATCCATTCAAAGAACATTGTTGTCGATGGTATATGGTCGTGTATCGGCTCTAAGAATATCGACGAAGAGCCAGCACTCGAGATGGGCATACAAATGTACGGTGATATAGCCAAGGCAATGCGAGCGGATTTCTACCAGCTGCTACAATTGAAACCGGATAATCTATCGCGACACTTGCAACCGACACCTCCACCAAGCTCATTGAAAATCGTGCCGATGATCGTTGCGGGAAGAACGGCGCGTAGTGGCTTCACTCTTAGATTGCACTCGATTACATCGCCACAGAGTGCCGTATGGCTTACGGCATTGGAGAATGCGAGTAAAGAGGTATTCATACTGACTCCCAATTTCAATATGCCTATCATGCGTAAAGCAGTGGTGAAAGCATTGGAGCGCGATATTATCGTTCATATTATTCTTTCCAAGGGTATGTTGGATAACGGGCAAAAGGCGTATATAGTTAGAGGTAAGCAATGAAGCAGTCGATGACAATGAATTGCTATATTAATTCGACTTGTGTTAATAGGTGCTGATGGTACGAATGACGATGCAGCCAATCTACTCATGCGAGATGTCAATGCTAATCCCAAAGTAAAGGGTATACTTAATATTCGTTGGGTAACCGCACCACAGGAAAATACTCACCCTGGTAGCAACCAAAAACCAGGCAACAGCTCACACGCTAAACTGATGATCATAGACAACAGATTGATGTTCGCGGGCAGTGGTAATTGGGATTTGCAATCGGGATATTACTCGCAAGAGTTCAATATACTCTTTGACGATAAAGAAGCTACGCGTGCTATGGTAGCAACGTTGAAATTATACTTGAAACGTTTGGATCAGTGCTTTAGGCCGAATATACCATTTCAAATACAAAGAACGCCACAAGTAGTTCAGTGAATAAAAGTATGAGTTGTTCTGTTATTAATTATCCGGTGTTGTGTTCACTTGCATATTCAATATTATGATTCATAGAATAGGTGACATAGTACATTGTTATGCTCTTTTCTCATTTTCATTATAGTAGCAACAATAGAGTAGGTACTCTTTTTATTAATACATAGTTGCAGTGATCATAATATCTAGTTATTGTATACGGCGGATAGACTAGTCCAATAAGCTGGAGCAAGTTGTCTACACGTGATACTTCTTTATTGCTCCATCTTACCTTATAGCAGTTTATATACACAACGAACACAGGCATGCCGAGCCCATACAACTGCATATTCATCGATGATTGGATTAGCATTGCAACAAAAAGTACACACGAGTACCATTGCAATAGTAGCCACATTATTACTCTACTCTATTTTATATATCTACTATTGATGTAATCGTAGTTAATAGTTCTGACTATTGACACTACTAATAAACAAGCTAGTCTAGTTGTCGTGTTTCTTTCATCTCTTAATCGATTGACATTCTCTTTATTCCATTGATATTAGCGGAAGAAAAAGGGAAAAAAGGGAAGGTGTTCCGACAGCAAGAGTGCTATCATAATAATAATTATAATAAGCGCCACATTAGCAATACAGGCTTTTTCCATCCAATTTGCGCAGTTAGCCTTCTGTCTTTATGAATAAATAATATTTAATACTATCAATAAATGATCCATTACTAATACTGAATTGTTATTATTATCATGCTATATCAATTGGCATTTCTATGGTAATAATGGTGTTAACAATTGTGTGAATCTATTTATTAATAAACAGCAAATGTTAAAGGATAAATGCGCAAAATGGATGGAAAAACACTGTAGTAGCAGAACACAGCAGACGCATCCTTCCACATTCCTCCTCCTGATATTTTTCTCATTCCTACCACACTACCCACACAAACACAAGCGCACAAACGCATACACTCACACACACACCTATTCAACTTTTTGTTTTGTATTGACATCGCGTGTGGCATTCGTGAATTTTAGATTGCAAATAATATCAACACCCGTCGATCGTTGCTTCTCCTGCCCTTGTGGACCTTCTACTAAACTAGTATTTACGCCATGGCAGGTAAGCCGTTATGCAGGGTGGATTAAAAGATCAATAGTATAGCATAGACTGTTACAGCATCATGATGGAGGTGAGAATTCCATCATCTGCCTCGCTGTCATAGTATACTCGTGTCGACCGACCCATACTAGACTAGCTATCCAACGAGACTATTGTTTATAAATATGCATATATATATTGAAGCGACGCCACTTCTTTGTCTAAGCATATTAATGTTGGTCTTGTTGCTGTTATATGATTAGCGGAGCGTCCTCAAACCGATATTTTTACGGCGTATGACGATGAAGACGAAGACGATGTCATTCTAGGCGGTATTGCCACTACACCGGTCAGTCTGTCGGAGGCGAGTGATCTAAGCGAGGACGATCGCGGTAAACAGTCGAGTGGCACGGGTAAACACGCTCTAACCGACATAGTATCCACCGTGCACGAGTCGAATAAACCGACAACGAGTAGTGGCGCTAAAGGCAACGAGCATCGCGCACACCACGCTAATCATCCATATAATAACGACCATAATATATCAGCTAGTGATGAAGATGCGTTTATAGATGAATTCGACGTATCATTCGAAGAACTAAGTGGTGCAGAAGACTATCGACCAACCGCCAACACTATTCAATCGAAAAAGTCGCGTATCACTTCAGCAACTGCATCTTCTTCAGTACGTAATCGTACTATTAAATCCACCAAAATGAATCAATTTACCGATGAAGATGATGAAGATGAAGACGACTATGAAGATGGCGATGATGTTATTGGTAGCAAACCTATTAAAACAGTGGCATCATCATCATCATCATCACGTCAACGTCAACGCTTACATCAACGTCATGAGGAATTAGACGCTGAACTCTATGGATTACGTCGATCATCGCGTGTTCGTTCCGTGTCCCACCAATATCAAGAGGTAAGTGTTATTATTGGCATTAATGCTATACAATATACTTAACATAATGAATATACTAGTCGGACGATGATAGTGTCTATGAAGGTGGAAACTATGAGCAGAAGACATACGAACAATATGCGGACTCTTTTATATCCACCGAAGAAGATGAAGATGACGACGACAATAGTGATCGCATGGATGATGACGATGACGACGACGATGATGATTATGAATATGGTAAAAAGCGTCGTAAGGGTAGTAGAAAGATTAAGAAGAAGGTTAAGAAATCGATGAAATCATCTCGTATTATCTCCAGTCCAGTAACAGGTAAGCTAGTTTATCATACCAGTACTATTAGTTACTTATTTATTGTTTATTCATTTATTAAGATCGTACGCATGAATATACACCTAAATTTGCTGAGGAAGGTGGTTCATCCAGTGATGGTGAATGGTTTGCTAACAAAAAAGCTAAAGTTCGTAAAGGTAATAATCATCATCACAATAGAAGTGGGATGAATTGAGCGTGCAACGATAATAATAATAATAATCATTATGCTCCATTTCCTAATAGCACGTCGTAATGATGATACAAGTAACTATCTACGTTCATCTAATCGATCTCGTTCCAGTGCCGTTAACTATGGAGAATTGGATAATCAAGACTGGGGCCTATCCGATGAAGATGATGAGATGTATTATGAAATACATAAGACAACCAATGTTAAAGGTGAGTACAATGATGACTTGACAGAATGAACGATTATCTAATGCAATTGTGTGCAGTTGAAGAGGAGGAAGGCGATATGATTGAGAGTATCCATGACTATCGCACTATGTCAGGTACCGGTAAGTGATAATGCACCAATGTCTCGTAAGAACATATATAACTAATCATCTATACAGAAATCACGGAGGATACAACGCCGGAACAGCTTCAATTCCTAGTTAAATGGAAGGGTTGGAGTCATCTACACGACACTTGGGATAGCTACGATGATCTACGCGGATTCAAGGGTTTCAAACGAGTGGAGAATTTCGTTCGTCAAGTGGTCGCCTACGATCAAGCCATTCGATCGGATCCTACTACTACACGCGAGGATATCGAGCAGCACGACATTAACATCGAGTTGGAACGCGCGGCACTTGAAGACTATAAGACGGTGGAGCGTGTGATCGCCAGTCGACAAACTACCACGCAGAGTGTACCGCCAGGCGAGACACCGCGTACACCAACCGGTGCCACCATCATCGAATATCTGTGTAAATGGAAGCGACTACCCTACATCCAGTGTACGTGGGAGTCGGCCGATCTAATCTCTGAACGATATCAAGCGGAAATTGATGCGTTCTTAGAGCGTGAACAACATGCGCGTGTCCCGCATCGTAGTGTCACTTATGGACGACATCGGCCACGTCCCACGTTTAAGCGTATGACAGCGCAGCCCGACTACTTGGTGGGTGGACAACTACGCGATTATCAGCTGACCAGTTTGAACTGGATGAGTTATTTATGGTCACGTAACGAGAATGGTATACTAGCGGTAAGCATCTTTATTTTACTATTTATTACAACTATTCTAACTAACTAATATACATGTATGTATAGGATGAAATGGGATTGGGCAAGACTGTACAAACCATCTCGTGGTTATCCTATTTGTACCATACGGCGGAAATCTATGGTCCATTCTTAGTTGTCGTGCCATTATCCACCCTTGGTAATTGGCAGCGTGAATTCGCTAGATGGGCACCCGATTTGAATATCATTGCCTATGTCGGTGATAGTAAGAGCCGTGAGTTTATCCGGGAATACGAGTTCTACCTGCCTAGTACGGGACAAACTGGAGGAAGACGCGTTAAATTCAACGCGCTACTTACCACTTACGAGTTGATTCTGAAGGATCGTCGCGAACTAGGCGCCATCCGTTGGGCTTACCTAGCCGTTGATGAAGCGCATCGACTTAAGAATAGTGAATCGCAACTACACGAAGTGCTCTCGGAATTCCACCATACGAATCGTCTACTCATCACGGGTACACCATTGCAGAATTCCGTCAAGGAATTGTACGCGCTCGTCAATTTCCTAATGCCCGACCGACATGCCATGTCAGCCGAATTCGAATTCGACATGGAGGGTGCGAGCAGTGAACAGCAAGAGATAAAGATTCGGGAACTACACGAGCTATTGCGTCCGTTGATGTTGCGTCGTTTGAAGAAGGACGTGGAAAAGTCGCTGCCCAAGAAGACGGAACGTATCCTACGTGTGGAATTGTCGCCGATGCAACTTCACTATTACAAGAACATTCTAACGCGTAATTTTGAGGTGTTAAATCGTGGTAATAGTGGACCGGGTCAGCTTAGTATGCTTAACATTGCGGTGGAATTGCAGAAATCGAGTAATCACCCGTATTTATTCGAGGGTGCGGAACCCATGGGATTGTCGCGCGAGGAACAGCTACGCGGCCTAATCATGAACAGCGGCAAGATGGTGCTACTCGATAAATTGTTGATGCGTCTTCGTCAGGGTGGTCATCGTGTATTGATATTCTCGCAGATGGTGCGTCTACTCGACATTATCCAGGATTACATTGCACTGCGTGGATTCCCGCACCAACGACTTGACGGTAGTGTACCCAATGAAATGCGTAAAAAGGCCATCGATCACTTTAACGCGCCTAACTCGCCGGATTTCTGTTTCCTATTATCGACGCGTGCCGGTGGTCTTGGTATTAATCTGGAGACGGCCGACACGGTTATTATATTCGATTCCGACTGGAATCCACAGAATGATCTGCAAGCGATGGCACGCGCACATCGTATCGGTCAAACGCGTACCGTGAACGTTTATCGATTCGTGTCGAAGGGCACCATTGAGGAGGAGGTGCTCGAACGTGCAAAGCGTAAAATGGTATTGGAATATCTATTGGTGAGCGGTATGGATACGTCCGGTGCCAATCTACTCAAGGAGCGAGGTGCCGCCAGTAAAACCAAATCATACGCCGGTCAGTTCACGAAGGAGGAATTGAATGCCATCCTGAAGTTTGGTGCCAAGAATCTATTTCAAGAGACACCGAATCAAAAGAAACTCGATGATCTTGATTTGGATGAGATACTCGACAGGGCGGAACAACACGACACGGCCGCGGTTGAAGAAGCAGCGGCGGGTGGTGCTCAAACAAGCGATGGTGGCGCGGAATTCCTCGCTCAATTCCAAGTGGCCGATTACGGTGGCGACATGTCCTGGGAGGATATCGTGCCCAAGGAGGAGCGCGAACGAATCGAAGCGGAAAAGGAAGCTGAAGCACAAGCCGAAATGTGGTCAGCTACGAGAAAGCGTAAAGCGGCGTCGACCGCCGTGAATGGAATACGCGAGGATTTGGAAGCGGTAGGCGAGGGACGTAAACGATCACGTAGTAGTAGACGTGCCGCTACACGTCAATCAACAACAGCGACGGGTGGATTTGCCTCGGATACAGATGATGACGATGATGACGGTGAAGCATTTACGGAACGAGAAGTACGCGCATTATCGCGTGGTATGATGCGATTCGGACATCCACGCGATCGATACGATCTAGTGGTTAACGAGGCGGATCTAGCTCATAAGAATAAGGAGCTCATCATGAAGTTAGCCAAGGATATCGAGTCGCTTTGCAAGGATGCGGTGATAGCACAACTAGGAGAGGTGGACGACATATTCACCGCATTGACAACGCGACGCAAGGCGGATAAAGCGATTCAATGCGAGATTAGCGGTGTCACCATTAATGCCGGTCAGATGCTACAACGACTGGCCGATCTACGCTCGTTGCATAAACAATTGAGTAGTATCGCGGAACCGGTTCGTTTCCGTATGCCTATTCAATTGCGTGGCACATTGAACTGGAGTGTACCATGGACACCGCGCGATGATGCCTGCCTGCTAGTTGGTATACATCGACATGGATTTGGTGCCTGGGAACGAATACGGGACGACAAGGAGTTGCAACTCGATAAGAAGATATTCGGCGATGAACGTGGTGCGCAGGGTGCACGACTCACCCCGGGACCTACTCATTTGCAACGACGTGCCGACAATCTATTACGCGTACTACGGGATGTAGGACGAGGTGTACCCGTACAAAGTCCAGCAACTCAGGCGGTACGTCATCGATCCACACCTACGGCACACGAATCCGGTAGTGATAGTCGTGCATCGAGTAAACGACGTAACAATAACGGCAATAGTAGAACGGCATCCACATCGACACCTACACGATCTACCTCGTCAACACAACGTCGATCGATGAAACACGGTGACGAGTCGTCTTCATTAAGTGAACTATCAGACAACGCGTTAGCTTCATCGGATTCAGAGGCCGTACCATCATCATCCACACCGAAAACCTCCTCATCCTCTCGTCATAATACATCGACATCGAAACGATCTAGCACCAGCACTACCACGAATAATGGTCGATCAAGATCACATACTAATTCACGTAGCAAATCTACTACAAATAGCAATAGTAACACGGTTAATGGACATGGTCATCATCCGATAGACGATACAGAAGAGGAGAAATACGCGAGTATGGACGAGGCAGAGTGTAAAGAGCTATTACGACCGGTGAGACGTGCACTACGCTGGTTACAAACGGAATCCGAGCGGTGTGCACCTACCGAGAAAGTGGCACGTACCACGCAATGTGTCACCGATGTAGGCAGACATATTACACGATTGCTAGATCAGCAGTTCTCACGTAGTTCCTCGTCGGAACGATCACGTAGACGACGTCATTTATGGAAGTTCGCCAGTTACTTTTGGCCCATTGAAATACGAGGAGAACGATTACGTGAACTCTACGAGAAAATGGAACATCGACGTAATAGCAATACCACAGGCGATGAAACTATTATGAAAACACCAGATACACCACGTAAAAGCACTAGTAATAGTGGTCACCATCATAGTCATAGTCATAGTCATAGTCATCATAATAACTCTTCTAGTAATACGATGAGTAGTAATAATAATAGTCATCATACGCATTCACATTCACATCCATCGCATCATCATCATCACCATCATAGTCATCATCATAGTCAACATCATTCTACGTCTATATCTTCACCTACCGCATCATCGTCTACACATCATAATCACCATAGTCATCATAGTCATCATCCACAACATACGCATTCTACTAATACTACAAATACAACAACACATAGTACTACTACTGCCACACCATCATCATCATCATCATCATCTCATCATCGTACACGATAATGTATCTAGATGATTCTCCTTTTACATTCTAGTTTATTATTATTGCTGCTATTGTTGTTGTTTACACACATATGTGCTTTTTACGCATAATGTGTTGACTATACGAGGAACAAAAGAAACATGAACTTTGATGATTGTTGTCTCTTTCGTATCTTCCGCTTCTTTCTCCATTTTTCTACCTATCTCTCTTTTTTATTTTCAATACATATACATATATAGGAACTACTACTACTACCTATTAAACTGTTTATTCTAATAGATAAAAAGTGTTAAACCATTGTTGCCACGCTAATAAATTAGACATGGCTTGTTGTTGACTTTGATATAATTGACCGGTAGGACTTGTAAGTGTCACTAACTGTTGTAATAACTCTTCTCTAATAAACAAATAAGCAAATACAAACAAATAATGCTCGCGTATTACTTACGCTTGTTGTAATGCTTGTCGTATACCGTGTAATTGTTGAATGAGTTCCATTTCAACAGGTGAGAATACGGGCTGTGTTGTACTGGACATGGTTAATTAAAAATAAACAAAACGAATAGAGAAAGAAAGGTAAAGAGAGAATAAAGACATTTTATTTTGTTATAATTAGATGGATTAGACAATGGATTCAGAGTCACTCGCTGAAATGACCTCAGTATCTTCACCGTAGACTGGTGCCGATGGTTCTACCGAGAATAATGGTGTACCTAATTGACCAATCTACATAACATACATGGATAGATAGATAAGTAGTTAGCATAGTAAATAGAAATGGATAATGAGAGACACATACCCATTGTGTTCGTTGACATAGATCATCGAAATCTTGTCGATCACGACAGTAGAATCCAATTAACATGGAAGGATCCAATCGATGAATACGAATACTACGAGGGCGAGGACAATGATAGCTGGCCAGATCCTAGATACGCGATAGACATGTTAGTTGATTAATAAGGATAATAGCTGTAATTTAATCTCGACTTACCTCTTCTGAATAGTCATTAGGTGATTTTTTGGATATAGCAGTTCGTGTACAATGTGGATCTAAATAGAATAAGTCATCACCTAATGAATGTCATAGTGTTAGTAAATGTGAGCATACTTGCTATTAAATAATCATCGATTATTACCATCAAATCCCATAAAGTATAGTGAAGCAGATGGACGACCACTACATAAATATATATACATATTAATAAAGAATAGGATGATGATACAGTCATTGCTATTACTTACCCGGCTATGCCTACACTTTGTGGAAAGGCTAGACACATCTGAATGATAATAGTGGAATAGTACATTCACATTAATATGATTATTGTATTATTACTGCAGTACATATTACTACTACTTACTTTAACTGCTGGATGATAGATTGGATTCAATTCATCAATACCAAGTCGAATGGCAAGTAGAATAAGTGTCGGTTTAAATTCATTCGATGATGATGCATTAGCAGTGGATTCCACTCGTGCAAGATGTTGCGCTAATTGTGTGGATAACAAGGATGGTTTATGACAACTAGTATCTGATGATTGTTTACTAGCACCCGGGATAAGATCACGATAAATAACACCATCAGAGGCAACATGAATACGTAGACCTGATTCTGGGAATTGCTCATTCAATTGACTACGATAGCATTGTCATCATTGTCATTATTAGTATCATCATAAGGGAAATGGATTCATTCCTACTTACCATAGTACATTAGCTACGGTAAAGGGACCGAACCATTCACCTATACGTTTGCCGTGTTTCTCGCCAAGTGTGGCAATGTTGTGCAGACTAAATGGCGATATAGTATCATCGTGGAACCAAGAAATAATCTATAGTCGTTTACTCATGTTATTACTCGCCATAGATTAATATCACTACAATTACCTTGGTGTATTTCTCCATGGTAGATGGATCCATAGGACCACAACGCCAGTCTAATCGATACAATTAGATTAGATCATGGATAGACGATGATGATCGATGCATGTATAACTTACCACGACCAAGATGATGGAATAGTAGTGCTTGCGCGAATAACGACTGTCCCGTACGTAGCATGCAACCCCATCCCGCGTCAGATGTGTAGGATGTCTCGCCAATATCCTCAAATTCTGATCGATAAGTACACCAAATACGCGAGTAAAAGTCGAGACGAAAATTGCGTGGTAATTCCGTAATTACATTGTATCGTTTGCCGAGTAGCCAGACATGACGATATGTTGTCGAATAGGGTGCAGATGGTGGCGCAGTCAATTCAGGATCGGTAACCTTCGAGATATTCATGGTGTCGGTAGCATCTAACGATTGCGAATCGGATTGTTTCACGCTTGATGCTTCATCGGATTCAATGGCATTGACAGCTTGATCGATTTGCGTTAAATCCTGCGGCATTCCCTCCAATCGATGTGAATGCCACCAATTGGAAAGACGTCGATTAAGATCGGCTGCCACGTCATAGACCGTCGACACAAGTTCATTGGTGGGCAGTTTAATGGTGCCAGTAGTAGCGGTGCCATTGGGTGTACTCGCTTTTCTAATGGCATCCTGCCAACCGGGTAGAATATCCTCCACATCGGGGAGTGTGCCAGCATTAGTAAAGCCGTGATCAATATGCGTCCTGTCTACATGAACTCGTGGCACATTCACCAGATCAACAACATCCGCATCATCGTCATCATCGTCATCATCATCCATAGTCATCGTGTGGGGAGAACGCGGTGAGTGAATGAACACTGTAGATGCATTGACATTAGCATCGTCCTCTTCATTGGAAGCATCAGCATCATCATCATCATTCTCTTCACATTGACGTGTGCGTACAGTTAGATTAGTTGATGTAGCATGCGATCTAGATCTGTCATCGCCGTCAGAACCTGTCGTGTATTCATGTCGTGTATCCGCTAGCATATTGTTGTTGTTGCTGTTGCTGTTATTGTCGTTAATACGATTTCTAACATGAATGTATGTACCATATTGATCATACAACTGCGATGGGTCTGTCTCTTCCGTGGGTAGCGAGTATTGCTGCGGACTACCACTTGCAATCGGTCCGCGTGCATTGTCATCGGGGAACGAGCCATGCACCGAGACTACATCCTCGGAGGTCGGTCTTGGCACGAAAGTGAACGATTCACGCTTATGACGTCCTAAATTACGCTCTGATACTGGAATACGAATGGCACCCAGCTCCTCGAGTTTATCCGTCTCGGTCGATGCGATCAATTCGTGCTTAGGCGTACTTGATGCTGATGAATTATTGCCACCAGTATTGCTAGTACTCGTATGTTCAGATGCTACTCCCTCCTGGTAGTTGTCGTCTCCGCTAGCTAGAGGTGATACTGCATCGGTGGATAACAAGGTCGGTGACCTGGTATCACGTTCTTCACCAGAGGTAGACGTCACCAATACAGTTGGAGATACCGGGTCAATATCACCACTACTACCACCAGTAGTAGTACTACTACTAGTAAGCTGATCGTTGTTGACTGTTTTAAAAGTTAACATCGTTGTGATGCAATAGTAAGTAGTGAAATAAGGAGAGAATACAGGAGAATGTCGAGAGAAGAAGAAGAAGAAGAAGAGGTAGTAGGTTAATAGGAATCAAGGGATGACAATCGTTTGACGACCAAATAACAATAGTGCGGCTTATATGCATACAACGAATAATGGCGTATTCAACAAGTTATCAGGGATTACACGTTGTATACGCATACAGGCATACACGCATACAGACACACACGTCACTACCAACTTGTATCGTCACTGTAAAGGTGGAACAACTATACCAGATAAACAATTGTTACTGTTACTGCTAATACTACTATGGCATACAATAACAGAAAGAGCCGAATAAAAGGATAAAGAAAGAGGAGAGTAAGGTAGTAATCGTATCCAGTCTGACTAATGAAATGACGGAATAAAGTGAGATGAGATGAGTGGATAAAGGAAGAATCAAGTCACATCTACACATCCACACATACATCTTTATCGTGCAATCATCCATTGTGTGTGTGTGTATTGCCACTATTATACATTCTTTACACTTGCTTGATCTCTAAGTGAATTCTCCTTGTAATGACAACCAATAATAAGAGTAATCAAAAGGGCAAAGTGATTGACGTTAGTGCCTCTACGGTAAGTTGATACTACATTGATAATAGGTGTATATATACATATATTGACAAGTGCTATTATTACTATAGGTATTTGACTTGAAGGCAGAACTATTTCGAGCCACTGATCAGTTTGAACGGGAGAAACGAGCATCAACGGCCAAAGGCTATATACCAGCAAAGAAATCCATTAAGGTGGGTTGACAACCATCATAGTGGTATCCGTTAGCATAGTTGACATGTGTACAATTTTGTAGAAAACAAATAGCGTATGGTCAAGTCAGAATCGTGGTGTGGTAGCACGTAATGCTCAGGATGCGCGTGCCACATCAGAGGAGGCGATCAATCTGGAGAATAGTAGGAAGGCACTCGAACGAAAGGCGCAACTCTACAACAAACTGAAGCGTAAACAACAAACTGATGGTAATGTTAATGGCAATATTGTACGTATCTATTCATTTCATACTCATGAATAGACAATAGATAACGACACGCTACTCGTTGATTTTGAGAGAAAGCGATGGGAATCTAATCAAGTGGTAAGCGGTTCTAGTAATTGAATATATGTATATATAGTGTAGCAGACTATTTAGTCAACTATTGAATAGATGGATTCCAGCGATGATGATGGCCATAGTAGCGATGACAGTAGTCATAACACAGATAATGAAAGCGAGCATGAAGATCAACGTAATGGTGAGTTAGACAATACTAATAATAGACTAGTTGGCAAATTACTAATTGATAATTATGATGTTGTACATCTATCAGATGATCCTGATGCCTGGGTAGATTATACCGATGAATTTGGTCGAACACGTACAGTGAGACGACGTGATCTTCCGGTATCTAATCGGTAAGTAATCGATGGTGTAACTAGTCAATCTAATAGAAAGTGTATTCTACATTGATACAGTCAACAAGTAAATAGCGATGACAATGATGATGGTACACCAGGACTGATGTCAGAAGATATGCGACGTGAAAAGGAACGACTACGCTGGGAGGAAGAAGCGAAAGCCGAGATCAATGGTAAATACTAGTTCACTATTTATACATATAAAGCTAATCTATTGATGGTATGCTCATTGTAGAAACACATTATAATTCAAATAAAGGTAAGCTATGTATACACACAGAGGATATAGCTAGAATACTAATACTAATACTAATGATGATGATGTGAACATTGGCTGAATAGAAATACGTACCAGAGGTGTTGGTTACTACCAATTTGCACAATCAGAGGAGGAGCGTATTAAGCAGATGCAAAAATTGAATGAACTACGTGCTGAAGTAAGTAGTAGTATATGTAGATACGCAATATTGATCATTTATATTCACTCATTATGCATTACTGTTATAGACGGAACAAAAAAGATCAGCACATCAAAGTATACGCGATAAACGGAAACAACAACTGGAGGAACGTGCCGAGAAACTACGTCAGAAACGAGCTCGTCATGAAGAGGCAGATGAAGCGGTTATCCCCACCGATCCTGCCATTGCGCATGCTATTAGCGATTTAGTATCGAGTCTTCGTCCAAAACCACATTCAAATAATAGACATTGAACACGTATATATTATATTACCATGTAATTAATAAATAATATTAATGATGCATTACCATGATACTAGATGTCCTATTATTCGCGTCAATTAATTAATGGTTATTCATAAATTTATACAGGACTTTTCCTTTCGATTAGCGTTGTTAGCATTTTGTTTCTACTAATAGATAATAGCTATGATAATATGTATTTAGATGTGAAAGCGATAACCATCACGGATAAGTTATTTCTTGTTATCCTTCATTTCTTGAACATTTAGAAGTAATGGCACTGATGAAATTGTGTTGGAGCACCATTTCCATTGCAAAGACTGAGAATAATCTGAATAACATTCAGACATGCTGCCATATCTCGATTCCATACACGATACTCGAATCCTTTACCATTCATGTCATCTTTACAATTCTGATGTGTACATCTAATAGAATAATGAATTAGTATATTATGGACCATTAATCCATGTGCGCAGTATGTGGCACCACAGGAATGATGATCTCATGTCAATGATGAGAGTGCAGTTTCGATCAGTTAAACCATTAAACTACTTCTGATGATATTACTACTGTTTTACTATGCTGTGCAATGGAATATATCTTTGATCGTAATGCTGACAAACAGCTAGGCATGATTGTGGCAATGATGAGTAATCGAGTAAATTAACTATAGTAGCAATTGAGACATTAGACTGATGTGTGATCTTCTATACATGAATGACGTTATCATATAAGACATATATCGCGTCATTATTACATTCTGCTTGACTGAAGCTTGTTATATGCATCCTCTCGCACTCCATTATAAAGATGCACTGGACAAAGCAAGCATTCATATTGTCCTTTATTCTTTTTCATCATGTCTACTACTACTACTGAGATATCGAGTAATTCCAACTCGTCTTGTAGATTACTCAATTGTCTGAATACTCTTCCATTTCAGGACCAGCGTGTCTTCCGTAGTCAATTTGTTCCTATCGAATTAGTGTGGTTATCAGCATGTTGTCGCTCGTTAAGAAGCAGTATTCGAAATGACCGATTATTATGGCGAAGACTATACCATAGGGATTTCCTATCGGGAGCCCATTACGTTAAAGAAATGGATTTCATATTATGGTGTATACGCACGGATGTCAACAACCCATGTACATCGGATAAACGAGCCGATCTACTAGAGAATGTGGACTGGTACAACACATATCGTCGACGAGTGAGCACAGAGAATAATTGGCGATATGGACAATGCAACACCACGCATATCGATATGGAGCATGGCAGGAATCGAGTACTCTATCGTGGATATTTTAACAATGATCATATGCTTACTAGACAGCTAAATCGCTCAGACGAAACACCAGATCATAATTATATTTTAGAATATCTACCACATTCAAATCTTAAATCAAGCAATAATACTATATATATCGGTACGCTATCCACATCACCCAATGCTATTTTGCTGGATAGCGGTAATGAAGTTGAGTATACTTATGTCACTGGTGACCATTACATAGCTATATTTTCTTATGCAATCAGAAGCGATACCAGCATTAATGTAAAAATACTTACTCGCAAACATGGTGGTGTTTTCATTACATTTGATTTTCCAGCACCATATAAAATGGAGACAATCGAGGGGAAATGGGTATTACTAGTGGACAAATTACAAGAGTCATTCATATCTTTGTCAATTTGTAAGCGTAGTAACTATACAATGATGTAATATGATTAATACTAATCATTAATGGTTTTAGTGAATGCAATGGTATTCGATATAGATAATGGTATCATGTGTCCAGGAAACATTGATGATACATGGAATGTGACCTGTTTCTACAAAACAACCACTAATAGAGCAATAGTATATACGGCCAGAGTAGTCAAGGATGATGATGTGGATCGTATTGAATGGGCACTATACCAATTCTCGAGCAATAGTCCTGTTGTGCAATTGCGAAGTGGCTGGTTTCAACTACCTGACAGGGTAATGAATGGGTGGCTAGAGACGTACAATTCATACGATTCACATATGATACTTGAATTACGTGGTAATTCCGGTAATTATCTACACATAATCCATAGTGTAGCATCCAGTGGTCAAAGTCATACTCCACGTAATTGTTACACTATCTCTGATCGACATATATCTATTTCATTATTAAGGGCTGGATACAGATATTTAGTATCTGATTACAACCCAACAAACGTATGGACAGACTTATCCTACAATGAGAATCAAGTATTACAAATACCGGGTACATTTCTCATTAAGCATATTATAGGAAATCTCTATATTTTTTATGTAAAAAAATATAATCGTATAAGAAGGCGATTACTTGTAAATATTAATACAAAGAAGATAATACGTAAATTGGAATCATCAAATCGAGGCGAATATTTGGAAACTGATGCAATGCTTGGTACGATATATTGTCCCAATGACAAACGTACTCTAGTAATACAAGAATACGGTGAACTATAACAAGCATTAATAAATCATACTATATTGTTATTGATTACATTAGAGTGAGCAATATGTTTCTATTAACTAGTAATGTGAAGTAATAATGAGGAATAACTATTACTTATTATCACTAATTGCAATATGTGATATCGCGATCATTAACATCTCCCTCAACCGCTAGGGCAATGACAACTACTCAATAATAATAGCAATGCAATGAATGTGCAAGTGTTTATTTATTAATAAAGGCTAACAGCATTAATAGGTTGGAAAAACGCCGTAGTTACGGAGAGTATTATATATATCGGATATATGGGAAATTAAAAGTAAAGTAGAGGGGAGAGAGGCGAGAGAGACAAGCCAAAATGGGATTATTCCCACGATAATGAATGATGACGCCACACACACTCATTAGCCTAGACTTGATGGAGGAGAGAGAGAAACCTCCCCCCGCTTTCATTCCTCCTTATTCTTCTTCTAACTTGTCACTTGAATAGCACACACTCATACTCATACTCTCGTGGTTTTCTACTCACTTTGAAGTAACTGTTTCCTAGTTCAACGCGTACTATCAAGGAGCGTTTATCATTACTCGTGTCATTTGCTACTACTACTGCTGCTACTGTTACTGTTGCTAAGCTTACCTTCTTCTCTCTTTATCCAATATGACTTCCTCGTCTTCAATCCATCAGTCCTATATCGCTGACGGTAATAGTAGTACGGACAGGCGTGCCTCGCTTATTCTCTCGGTTACCGATAGAGTTGGTGTTCTCGACTCTTGTTTATCCGCGCTGAAAGAGCTTAATGTGTCGTTGACTCGTATCGAGTCTCGTCCTAGTCGTACGCGTGATTGGGATTATGACTTCTTTATTGATTTCAAGGCAGAAAGCGATGATCAGGTAGGATGTGCTTACTTGTTGCTTTAACTACTTTTATGCTTACTATTACTATTGGCCTTGACACGATAGATACAAAAGGTGCAGGAAGCCTTACAGCCCTTGGTCAAGCATGTGCGTCTAATAGGCAAGGCAGGCGATAGTCAGACGAGCATTTCCTCTGGCATTGATCAGACACCATGGTTCCCTCGTAAAATATCGGATCTTGATGGATTTGCCGAGAAAGTATTGGAAATGGGCGAGGAACTTGGTAGGTATCAGCATCATCATCATCATCATAGAAGATGAACACGTTACCCGTAAACACATGACTGTTTTTCCTAACTAACTAGTAATGATACTGATCATTTGATGTATATGATTGCTTACTCGTAGATGCCGATCATCCTGGTGCCAAGGATGAAGTGTATCGTAAACGTCGAGCTGAGATTACACGTATTGCTCGTACTTATCGCCAGTAAGTACAAGCTATAATAGTAATCACTTGCTTAACCTCCTTCACTTTTACTTGTTTTTAGTGGCCAACCATTGCCTCGTGTCGAATATACTGCTTCTGAAATAGATACATGGTAAGCATTTGGATAAGTGTATTGCATTACTCGATTAGCTAACTAGTAGGATGATAGGCGTGTCGTATTCCGTAAGCTTACCGAACTATTCAAGACGCATGCCTGTCATGAGCATCAGTATGTATTCCCGTTGCTCATGCGTAATTGTGGCTATAGCGAGGATAATATTCCACAACTACAGGATGTATCTCGATTCCTTAAAGGTATGCCGCGATCATCATTAGCGTCAATCGACAGCATATCACGAATGCATACTTACACTTATGATAGAATGTACCGGATTCACCCTCCGTCCTGTCATGGGCCTGCTAAGTTCGCGCGATTTCTTGAATGCACTAGCCTTCCGTGTATTCCACTCCACGCAGTATATTAGACACCATTCGAAGCCACTCTACACTCCCGAACCGTATGTATTACATTCCCATTATATATATTGATTCAATCGCCATTCTAATGATACTAATGATTGACGATGTTTGCTTATCATTCCTACAAATAGTGATGTATGCCATGAACTATTGGGACACGCGCCATTATTTGCCGATCCTGATTTCGCTGATTTCTCTCAGGAAATCGGTCTGGCTTCACTCGGTGCCAGTGACGAGGACATTGAGAAACTATCCACTGTAAGTAGTTATGATGCTACACATTACATTTGCATATCCTCCATTATGCTTTTAATACACAATGCCAATGACTAACTAACTGGCCAATCACCATACTAGATTTATTGGTTCACCGTAGAGTTCGGCGTATGTCGTGAAGGTGAGAACATGCGTGCCTACGGTGCCGGTCTACTCTCGTCGTTTGGCGAGTTGGAATACTCGCTATCCGATAAGCCGGAGCATCGTCCATTCGAACCGAACAAGGTAGCAGTACAGAAATATCCCATCACCGAGTATCAGCCCGTCTATTTCGTGGCCGATAGCTTCAAGGATGCCAAGGATAAGGTACGCGAGTTTGCCGCCAGTCTAAATCGACCCTTCTCCGTACGGTATAATCCCTATACGGAATCGATTGAAGTGTTGGACAGCAAGGAGAAGGTGCATCACTATGCGCAAAACATTCGTACAGAAATGTCGAATTTATGCGATGCCCTAGAGAAATTAACGCGTGCTGAATGAAGAAACCATCTACCTATTACTAGTAATGATGATGATGGTCTATTAGTGAATCTATAGATACTCACTAATATCTGATAAAGCAGGATGTTGATCTCCCTTGTAATAAATGTTGCTAAAACAAATTCATTATGTGTCTTATTTTCATCACACAAGTAAACAAATAATCGTGTTTTCTTTCCATTTCATTTCCTTGTTTTATCTACGCGTTTCTTTCTCTCTTTCTCTCTCTGTTCTTGCACGCGCAATGTCAGTTCACACTTATTACGATCTACTTCGTAAGGTGGATGTAACGCCAGATTCCGGCTTTCCTTCTGCACAAGCACCTATTCGTTCTGGTGCATGGATACATCCGCAAGCTATCGTATTGGCAGCACCAAGTAATAATAATATATCATAGTAGTAGCAGTA
This sequence comes from Syncephalis plumigaleata, assembly GCA_025201365.1. NCBI lineage: Eukaryota > Fungi > Zoopagomycota > Zoopagomycetes > Zoopagales > Piptocephalidaceae > Syncephalis > Syncephalis plumigaleata. Next base: position 510 of record JAIXMF010000037.1, on the reverse strand, counting down.
ATACTGCTAGCAAGCGTGTTACTAATCAGTTTATTATAGATGATTTACCAGGTACAAAACCGAATCTACTACGAAGACCCAATGAGACAGTGAATACTGAGGTAATAATAACATGACGCAGTGATATACAAATAATGCATACTAATTGATGTTCTTTTATGTTGACGTGAACGTTATTAGACGCTGAATAAACCGCGTATACGTTGTCCTGATAGTCTACCGGCTCCCAAGGATCGTCCAGCTTCACGCTATGATTGTCCTATTGTATTACGGTAAGTACATCCGATATCAATCTACGCGTAGTAGTAGTAGTAATAAAGCCAGTCGATTACTTATAATAATGATATTGATTACATTAGAGAAAATGCCAGTCTAACAGCAATCTATGAACCAACACACTAAATAAAACGATTGTAATTCATGTTAAGCGTAGGCAATTAGTTTATTATTATTATTGGTAGTAGTATAAACACAAATAGGTACATATTATAAAGGTGATAGAATCAGTCA
>JAIXMF010000369.1:0-12458 GCA_025201365.1 Syncephalis plumigaleata | reverse complement strand
TTACCTTAAGTCGGGACGAGCAACATTACAAGAGGAGTTACTGCAAAATACGCATTAAGCATGTCGAAACAACGTAATAATCCAACTGAAATGGCTATTCAATATGACCAACTAAAGATACAGCAAAGCATACTAGAAATAGGTCTTGATATGACATCGATTATTGTTGTTGATTCGAATCAAGAAGACAGCGATGATGATAATAATTTCACGACATTATTAGATCGTTTAATTGCAAATGTAACAGCTGAGACAAATACTGAACTCGATGAAGATGAAGATGAAGATAATAGTAGTAGTAGTGGTACAAGTATTCTGTACAATCATCAACTGCTATGCTCGATAACGATCAGCTAAAGCGACGATTAATGGTGGAGGATATCAGTTCAGGTCTCGTGACACCGATGGAGGCGACTTTCCCGTTACTAGTTATCATTGGCTTATTCACGCTATAATGCGTGTAGTATCCGTTTCAACGGCAATTGCTCATCGATTACTTGAGCAAATGGTATTGTTAGGTAAATTAGATGCAAAACATTTGTATTTGGTGAAAGAAGCGGAAAAAGACACGGATTCCGTTTATTATTTTCCATTACCATCACAAAGTGAACATAATATGTACGCCGAATCACTGGTATACACGATAGAAACATGTCTAAGTGACATTAATCTATCAGTTAACGAAATGGGTCTATTACTACTGGTGCACACCGATAATCATTATTATGGTCAGCATCCGCATTACAATAGCCATACTGCACCACAGTCATACAATAGTGAATTTACTCGTCGATTAATGTCAGCAGTACTTGGTTGGGTATGCGATGAATCTAATCGATTGGAACAATTACACATGGAGTTAACCACCATTGGACAACGTAAAAGAAGTGACTATGGTATGCCACAACAATTGCAACAACAACAACAACAACAACAACAACAGTCAACGAGTACAACGGGACAATTGTCACCTGATGCATCCATGGGTGCCAGCAATTATGTAAGATGTAGACGACAATTATGTAAGCAATATGTAGCACGTTGGATGTATACAAACTATCAGCGAGATGCTAAACAATTCAGTAAACAAGTAATGGATTGTATTAATGTATGGTGTCAACAATCGGAAAATGCACAAGCGACCTTACCATCTCAACATCAACATCAACCATCACCACATCAGCCACATCAACAGCGAAATGGACAAGCATTGGCTAGAACGCTACTTTCCTACGGACAACGCTTGGAGATACTGATTCGAATGAGATCGAACGAACTATTATTCGAGTCATTTGAAACTATTTTCACGCAATGGATTGATCATTCGGTGGCACAATTAAATGCCATCGATGGTATTGGATGGGTAGTAAGTATTAATGAGTAGCTGTATATGAGACGTACTTGCATCTGTTATTAACGTGCACTATCACTAGAATCATACGGCAGCTAGTGTAGTGCCATTACAACGACTATTTGGTGAGGGTCGCTACCGTCGTATGAGTAATCCATTAATGATCAACACTAGTAATGGACAGACGAGTTTCCTTTCATTAGAAGACTGGGAATTGCCGTTGTACAAGGGACACATTAATGATATTGTCACAAGATTGGCATTCCTACAAATGGCCGGGTAAGCAATTGCAGTAGTAGTAATTGTAATAGTGTTATTCATTATTCATCTATTCATTAGATTAACCCTACCTATATCAGTATATGAATGGCTTGGTAAACAGTTAACGGAACAGCAACATATACTCTCACCTGATAATGCCGTTCATTGTATACTGTTCTTATGGCGTAGTCTATTGGCATCGGGTGATAAATACGTGGTATTTCAAGAGAAAATACTACCAACATACGTGACTGCATTACACGCGGGACAGATTGCTTACTTGCGCAGTATTAATGAACAAGCGAGAACACCCATTAAACCAGAGTAAGTGCTAATATCGAATAGAATAATAATGTATGCTAAAATAGTATCATGTTCTCTCTTTTATCCTCATACAATGCAGGCATCGACTATTATTCCATGGTATGCTTACCTTAATGCTATGTACATGTGGATGTGTACCAGAGGAAATCGATGCACTTGAACTGTTACCACCCGTTCAATCACAGTGTGTGTAAGTGTTTTATTTATTTATACATTACAAGTTATATTGATTATTGTATATACGCATCTTTATTTTAGTATGCCAGAAATACGTCTACCCGAGGATTATGGATTAATCCAGCTTACCGATAGAACACCGGTTGTACAACCACTTCTAGATTCAATTCATTTAACACGACTCGATGACTCGTTTGTAACTATACAAGCAATGGATGCACTCATTAAGCATGGTAGACGTATTGCACAGCTGTCGACATTTATGCGTAGCGTACAACCTAAACTATTATTACGGTAAGCTATGATCAATACGCGTATTAACACAAGCTTACTTTTATTACTTTTACACTAGTACTTGGACAGCAATGCAAACCACCAATCCATCTTTGATTGAATTTATACTTCCCGTATTCTTTGCCTTGATCAATGCTGAACACGCGTACTTTTACGAGTTTATTAAACAATCATTTTGGAAAGATTGGGAATCAAGGTAATTATAATTATCATTACCGACTTCTTATATATATATATATATATATATATATATAAGCTATTATGATATTAATGTATATTGTATAGATATCAAACATTAGATTCTGCTTATGGTCTATTCATTAAATTATCGCCCAATTACGTCGAGAAGTTTAATAATGACTTGTATCATCTTGGGTTCATCGTCTCGCAAATGATACAATGCTTATGGGATACTGAGGTTAGTAGAATAATACTGGAAATGAATGAATGACGATTCTAATCTATTCATTATAGATTGTTATAGCCACCAAGACATATCAATTACTTGATACCATGCCTGAATCTATTCGATTAATGACATTCCAATGCTGGAATGATTACTTTATCAAAACAGATATAACAGAGCAAAGTGCCATTTGTCAATTAATGATACGTGTGGTGACATCATTCTCTAATTGGCCAGGTAACACTATAGGTATTCGCATCTACTATACTCTAATACGTGAATAACTAGTGCTCAAATGGTCGATACTCTTGGATGGACTAGCCACTCATTTGCCGCCTATAAGGATTGGTGTAAGTAGACACGATGACGAGTGTGTTATTCATGTTTAACACGATTTACATCTGCTAGAATGTATCACCGCAACAAGCGACAACTAATCCGAATGAGAAAATAGCCGATCAATGGACACCATCCGATGAGGAGAATATTACGGTAATGTCAAGCGATATCATCATAGCGTGAATAGGAAATGCTAATATTAGTGTATCATTCAGGTATTCTTGTTAACCCTAGCCTATCGTATGTTAGCGCGTAGAATACCCATACCTGCCGCGGATCTGTACACCTTCAAGTATCTTACTCTATTACAGATGGGATTTCGTGATTGTTTCGTACGACGACGCACTCAAGATGTGCAATTTGGTCAATTAGAATTTGATCCACGTAATTTACGACAACGAGCGGTCATTCAAGTATGCATCGCTGGTATCAATCAACTACTCGATATCTATTACATTTCACGTAATGGCATGGAACTACGCGAGAATGGTGATGTCAATGATGAAGAAGTTATTGGCACATGCTTTATTGATGTCCTATTACAATTGTATAATTCACAAGTGGATCTGACACGATTGGAGGATGTCATGCTACGCAGTTGGATAGAATCTATCGCTCTCATTGTACGCAAGGTAATTCATACAGTTAATTTATACACTTATGAGGTGATTGATAATTATCCTGTTATTTACAGTGTAATATCAAGGATGCTAGTAGAGTGGAGGAATTGGCTAGTATTGTAAAACAATTGGCGCTTTTACTTAACGGGCCCATTGCAGCCGATAATCAAATATTAATCATATCAACCTTCACCCTAGTGCTACAACAATCGCCTAACATTATCGCTTCCGCGTTATGGCGTGTTGTCCAGGGTGTAGGTGCATTGTTGACGCAACTTCGTAATCATCCACGTAGCATACTATTTACAAAGGCGCGCTACTTTCTAGTACGAGCCATTGCTAAATTCAACGATAGCGGTATTTTCTTCTTGATCTTCAAGGTAATATGCATTGATGATTATACGCTTATAACATCTTAACAATTCATTATTACTAGAATTCACCATCACCTGGTCATATGGTAGAGACCGAGCAAATACAACCAGAGATGGATATGCTATTTGTACTTAAAACCGTTATTACCGACATTGAACGACATCCACCGGATGATTATGAGAAGACCATTGCTTTACGAGAGAAACCGGTTCACGACGTGTTGGGTAGGATTTTCGCGTTGAAAACCCTAGAGAAATCCGGTGTATCACGCGTATTGTACAATATGAGTCGTTACATTAAGGTCACCTATCCACTACCATTCTGCGATGAGTTGGCATCAGGTAAGTAACTGCTAGAATGAATGAATGGTTAATTACTAAGACATTATTAGACTATATTAATTTTCTTAATCGATTGGCACGACACACGACCAATTGGGATGCAAATGAATTCAATATTATTCCTGTACTTGCATCGACTGCAGTTATTCTACAAGAGCAACTCTATCATTACGAGGTGAGTATTATTGTTATGATTAACTATACAATTATTAATACTATATTCTATAGGCAATGGTAAATGCAGCCATGACTATATTCCGACATGCATTACAACGATTTGAACTGTCACGTAGTGTCATTATTAGTATGATTCATGCATTCAATCAATTGTTAAAGAATCTACCCGATTATCTTGCACAAATGCCTGATAATCCATTCTCGCGTTGTGTTCTCGTTGAAGTTGAAGCGCGTCTCAATGGACGATCACGTATGCTCGCCTCGACTGCCACCAATTGTATCGAGGTAATTGTGATATTGCTGTATAATTATCCCAATTGAATGACTAACAACTTATTACCATTATAGCTTATCATGCTAGATATGCAAGGATTGGCTAAACGAGGCGATGAACTGCTAAGTAAAAAGTACCTGTTCAACTTTCCATTGACCGAACTTTGTCGTTGTGCCGCCCATTATCTGCGTCAACCGCTTTTACTAAGTGAGAATGAAAGTAATCTACGCTTGGCCGTGACACAACTGCTCGTATTCAACATGGAAGATCATGGTATGGAAGTCACGGAATTCCTACAAGAGAATGTAAGTTATTCGTTGACATACTAGGAGATAGAGTGTAATGGTGTATTGATGTCAAATGATACTAGAATAATGTTCGAGGTGCCCTACAAGCATTATGCTGGTTATGTGTGGCCACACTAGCCAGTGAATCAGTCACGATGTATCGTACTCTACTGGGAGCACAACGTGTTGTATCGCTACTAACACTGGCGTTCTCTGCGGGTCATGGACCGGAATTTGATAGTATATCGAAATTGGCATTTATCGCCATGAAGACGCTATCTCTTTTATACCGACGTATCACTGTTGTACCGCATCTACGCGACTCTAATCTTGAAGCATTTGCCGAGGGCGAGGAAACACTATGGCAGGAAGTGTGGCCGGTACTTAAAGACCAGCTTATCATTCTATTCAATCCCATGTTCCAACATGGTGCTATCGATAGTGTAAGTTTACATATGGCTAAATTGCTTATTTACCTGTTGTCACTACTAATACCACACTATTTAGAATGTTGAAATGATATGGCATGACTTTATCGATATGATAGTATTCCTTCAACGAGCGAATGCTCATGGTCTACACCTTCACGCCGAGCAATGGCCAATGCTACTCGACAAGTTTATGGAACGTGTAAGTGACAATAATACATATTATAGTTGTTAGTATAGTGCCTTCTTCTCTCTCTCTTACCCATGATAATGATAGCAACGGGAACATATGGGTGCCGTAGATGCTAAAGTCTCTAATGCACGACGTGGTATGGATGAACCACCATCGGAACAACGGTTGGACGTGCTACTTGAACGACTGCTAACTGAATTGATTCGAGTATCAGTGCTCACGGCACAACCTCTGGGCAAGAGTGCCACGTCATCCACAACAACATTTGCTGCCGGTAGCAGTAGTAGTACGGCGTTAAGTGGTGTCGCAGGTATGCCATCCATCATGAGGGCTCGTAGTCTCAGTAATCCGAGTAACTCGAGCGATAGACTGGCAACGAGTGTATTCACCAATTTAACCGCACCACGTAGCACGCAAAGTCGTAATGGTATTAAAAAGCCCACATAATCATTTGCCATATTAGTAGTCATACAAATAAATAAATAGATAAGCCATAGATAGATAGATAGATAGATAGATATACGTATATTGAATTGTGTAATCAATGTTGAGATAACAGAAGGGAAAGGACGAGTAGAAGCATGTTGTTACTCGTCATACTGGCACTATCGCATGATACCACGAATATATCAATGAATTGGATTCATTAATAGTTATCGCGTGAATCCGCTACATGCCAATCAATCGTGTAGCAAACGTATGGGCGATAATTCTTATCGTATAGACTGAGATGCTGCATCTCCTCTAGATCATCGCCTGTACTTGTATGATCCTTTGTCTCTCGGTATTTACCCTCCAGATGACCGTATAGACCATCGAGTGTCTTTTCCAACTTGTCAAGGAATTTAGGATTAGGCTATTGATACAAAGAAGAAGCAGAAGAGGACATACATGATTAATACATTATTACTATTATCATTGCTATTGTTTACCTTGATAACACCAGCCATATAATCAGATGCTAGACCATAACGAAGTACCGATTCAACATAGGTACGAATGAATTTAATGTGTACCCATGAGGCGAATACTTCACCAAAGTTAATGGTACACCATTCCATTAGGGAAGCCTAAATGACCACGATAATTAGCAACGAAAAGGATAGATCAATGAATATGTATATATATATATAGTGCATTACATGAAGAGCTCGCTTGGTGGCTTCAAGTTCGGCCAACTCTTGACGATCACGCTGCATTTGTGTCTCGTCGAATTGGAATTCGCGTGTAATGAATCTAAGCACGTTTGTTATCACATCAATGATTGCAAGTTAATCGGACGGTCACTTACTTTTCTTCGCGACATTTGTTATTGAATTCAGGTACAGACTTTTTCAGCAATGCTACACTGTACAGACCGTATTCGGCATCCTCATGGATTAATCTATATAATCATCAATTAGCACCTTCTTCTTCTTCAATTATTTAACCTACGTAGATGTTCGTGGCACAATACCAAATACAAGTGTCTCATATTTGGCTAGCCAGTCTTTGTATAAATTACTGGTGGAAGTAATAATAACAATAGGTAGCATTAGCATATATTAGATAGTGTCACATCATTATTGACCAGAATGATGAAAGTGTGACCTACCGTGGAACTGCTACAAATACCGTTTGCAAATACTCGGAATCACTGATGCAATCCGACTGTTTAACAATACCGACAAGACTGCGTACAGCTAGATTGCCACTACAATCATGATATACACACACATATACATACATTAATAAATAGATATAAATAGATAGATAGATAGTATACTAATACTTACGTCTGCTTTCTCTCCAAGTTCTGTACCGATCCTTTCACATTATTATACTGAGTTATTTTGGTTTTCAATGCAGTTTCAACGTTGCCAACCGACTTTTGTATCATATAGTAGTATTAGCATCTAGCACATTGATGGTATTATAGCCGTTGATTTACACAGCTGAATACTCACCTCTGATATCATGCTCACTATATCCTTTAGCGATCGATCCGGTCGATATTTATTCGTATTCCATTGGAAAGTTTTAACATAATGATCGACAGATTCTATTTAATAAATCCATGATAAGCGAGTGCTATTTACGTGACAAAGATAGCGAGTTCCCACTTACTGTCGTAGACGGTCAAGTGCAAATTCAAGTGTTCTCGCTCTCCGTCCAGTAGGTTGCCCAATGTATCCGCTAACTTATTGGCAGCCGCCTCGAGTGACTGGTCGTATTTGACTAGTTCGTCGGATAGCGTCATTAGCCCGTCGAGTGAGCCCGTCTATAAGTACGTAATTTATTACTTTACGTGTCTACTGTTAGTGACAACTCTCTTCGCAGTTACCTTGAATTGCGGGAAACGAAGTGCACACGTTTCCGCATACTCTGAGGGTTCTTCCGCAATGCTACGACGTAGCTGATGCCACGCTTGTACACGCTCGGGTTCTGTCTGACCAGTGCTGCTGCCACCGCTGCTAGCGCTTACAGGCACGGAAATAAGCCAGTACTGTGGCATGATGATAAAACCAGCGTGGAATTATGCAATTTTTATAGGAAGGAAACAACCGATATAGCGCAGTGTCAAGGTAACGAGTCAGCTTCTTATTTCGATAGACTATAAGAACAAATGTAAGTTGAAAATAGAAAAGAAGAGCGGAAGGACGGACAAACGAATGAAGTGACGGACAAAAGTAAGGAAGGCAGGGAAGAAGGGTGGAAAGCGAGCAGTCGATGTCGTCACCTGTTCAGTTGTGTTGTGGTCACCTGAATGAATAAATGAATGAATGACATTTTATCAGTCCGATTATTATTACAACGTAAGAAGAGACGAAATGCATTCAATATAACGTATTATACACTGGTCATTCTATATAATTATAATACTACTACTAGATTCTATTATAACGATTTAATAATAGTTTATATCTGTTACTAATTATTAGTGAGCAGTTTAATATAAATGTGATACCGCTTCCTAATTTACCATAGTAAAAGATGGAGGATTACAAATGCTGGTCGAGGTTACCCTTCTCAGCATTTGTTAGAGCATTAACATTGTTGGCGGCAGCTAGATGGCTCAGGTTAACAACCACAGCACCATTTCTTCGTACTTTCTGAGTGAGTTTACCCTCATTAGTAGCTGTCACTGCATTGATATTGTTGGCGGCACTCAAGTGACTGGCGTCAACAACGACGGCACCATTTCGTCGTACTTTCTGAGTGAGTTTACCCTTCTCAATAGTTGTCAGAGCATTGACATTGTTGGCGGCACTCAAGTGACTAGCATCTACAACGACGGCACCATTTCTTCGTACTTTCTGAGTGAGTTTACCCTCCTTAGTAGCTGTCAGGGCATTGATATTGTTGGCGGCACTCAAGTGACTGGCGTCAACAACGACGGCACCATTTCGTCGTACCTTCTGGTTGATAGAGCTATTCTTAGCAAATGTCGCAGTATTACTATTGTTACGAGCATTTCGACGGCTCATATCAACATCGACTAGACCATCTCGTCGTACCTTCTGAGTGAGATGGCCATTATCGACATTTGTCACTGCATTGACATTGTTGAGAAGACTTAGATGACTGGCGTCTACAACAACAGCACCGTTACGACGAACATGCTAGGATAGAATCTTGGTTAATTTACTACTATTAATATTATTACATTTGCTACTATTTACCTTGGGTTTGCTGGAAGTGACAATGGAGCGGCACTGGTCATACCCACCATTAGGAGGGTGGCAACGAGGACGAGGTTAAGTTGCATGATGTTTTACGTGTTAGAGAACGATAGAGTAAGGTAATGATATTAGAGTAAAATGACTGGATTGTCTAAAATGGTAGAATAGGATTTGTTGTCGATAATGTTAGCCTGGGATGGGAAAGAAGACGCTCAATGGATACGACGAGACGAGTAAATAAAAAAAGCAGTCAACGAGCTAGTAAACTAATACTGCCTAGTAGATCAGGATAGTTGCAATGATTATTAGGCCGAATCACCTTAATGACACTCGCTCTTTATACTCGAGAGCAAGAGAAAGGGATGGCGTACCCTAATACACGCGTATAGGGATGTAGCTACGAGGCCACACACCTGCGCGTACACTTGTGCATCACCATTGTTGAATATCAAAACTAATTCTATGTTTGCGTATTGTCATTAGCTAAGAAGAAAACTAAGCGCATCATTCATTCTGCCAATCCGAAATTACGATGGCGGAGTTTTCATGCACTGTAAATCGCACCTTCATAGTCAACAATGCATTTATTGAATGTAATGTCGTGCCTCCTTATTTTCATTTAACAGTTAGCATACAAGCTACTGCGTAACTTGACATTAATACACTTGCTACCAGGGGCAAAAAAGCACTACCACGTATCAATAAATGATCTTCATGCGGTTGCTCACTCCAAAAGGGGCAACTTCAGCAGCAACAGTAGCAGCAATACGAATTGGATCATAATAATTATGTCATTATTATACTGAGCGATCAGTATACGTGTTATTCGCAAGGAATTATACAGCCCGTGTTTAAATCTTGTTTACAATTACTTGATACTCCTTGATGGATAATACAATAACAATTAACCTTGTATGTTATTTCTCAAAGGAATTCATGTGTTTATTTATTATTATTATTATTAGTTAGTTGGTCAATTAATTGGTTAATTGAGAATACATGCTCGTATACAATAAAGAGAATGTTTGTTATTAATGTGCAGTCATTGTCATCAATCTAGTAGGCCGATGTCTCATCTTCGAAAGCCTGCTCCAATGACGTAGGCTTTGTTAATCCCTCATTACCATTGGGTTCGATCTGAATTCCGGGAAAACTGGTTTGCTGCGCGTTATTACCTTCCGCCGCGTACGAACTTGAAATTGGATTGGAAGGGGGATTTTCAGCACTCGTGCTCGGAGATCTTTGACTTGTATTTTGCGCATTTACTGGGACATCAGTGGCCATGTGGGTTGATCTAGCCTTGCCATCTGGTATGAATTCGGGTGTAGCAGGCAGATGATTGGAAGCTCTATCCGAATGAGCGGATGCAACATTTCGAGTAGCATCGTTGCTATGTGTCAACGCATCACCTTGATGATTGTCAATTTGATATGCTGCTGGCGCAGATTGTAGAGTGGAAGGGCTTGACTGCTGTTGCTGTTTCTGTTCTGTTCAGTGTCCAAGTGACCCTTGTTATCATTGCTAGCAGATGCGGAATGAGTATCCATTGGATGGGTAGGTGTGGTTGTATGATGCGATCTAGTAAGGGATTGTGGCTTTTCCCGCGTCTCATCGGATGTTTTAACAGATGCCGACACTGATGATGCTATTGGCTGACCAGGCTTTGCAATACTGTTTGCTGGTGTATTAACAATTGGCTTCTGGGTAGATTGTCGCAGTTGTTGAATGTTATTATTGGCATGATAACCATTTTGTTCATTAGCAAGAATATCAGTATCTGATGGCATGGATTTCCCTGATGATTGTACGTTTAAGGAAGTGTTAGCAAGCTTGTTGTCTTTCGTGCGATACAGCGGCAATCGCGTTCACGTCATGTGTATCGTAAGCATCGCCATCCTCGAGTGCATCTATCTCGTTGGAAGGTATCACTTCAATAACCCTGCACCTTTGTTATTGTCCATGTGGGTGCTATCGGAATTCATCGAGTAGGTTGCTTGTTTTGCCTCGATATCATCTCTGCTAGCATCGCTATTCTCGGGTGCAAGTGTCGTTGTTGCCGTTGTGAGGAAGCATCAACATTACTTGCGGCTTTCTGCTTCTTTACTGTTTCCGAAGATATTATACTGGCTTTATCGATGCTAATTGGCGATGATCCCAAAGGAGTACGATCAACTTCTGCTACCGTATCGACATTAGAGTTGTCATTTCGGTCTCTTGCATCGTAGGAACCGAATCTAATGTCGATACGGTAGCAGAAGTTGATCGTACTCCTTTGGGATCATCGCCAATTAGCATCGATAAAGCCAGTATGGTATCTTCGGAAACAGTAAGAAGCAGAAAGCCGCAAGTAATGTTGATGCTTCCTCAGCAACGGCAACACGACACTTGCACCCGAGAATAGCGATGCTAGCAGAGATGGTATCGAGGCAAAACAAGCAACCTACTCGATGAATTCCGATAGCAACCACATGGACAATAACAAAGTGACAGGGTTATTGAGGTAATACCTTCCAACGAGATAGATGCATTCGAGGATGGTGATGCTTACGATACACATGACGTGAACGCGATTGCCGCTGTATCAACACAAAGAGCAACAAGCTTGCTAACACTTCCTTAAACGTACAATCATCAGGGAAATCCATACCATCAGATACTGATATTCTTGCTAATGAACAAAATGGTTATCATGCCAATAATAACATTCAACAACTGCGACAATCTACCCAGAAGCCAATTGTTAATACACCAGCAAACAGTATTGCAAAGTCTGGTCAGCCAATAGCATCATCAGTGTCGGCATCTGTTAAACATCCGATGAGACGCGGGAAAAGCCACAATCCCTTACTAGATCGCATCACACAACCACACCTACCCATCCAATGGATACTCATTCCGCATCTGCTAGCAATGATAACAAGGGTCACTTGGACACTGAACAGCAACAGC
>JAIXMF010000368.1:0-12578 GCA_025201365.1 Syncephalis plumigaleata | reverse complement strand
TTTTCTTCTCCGTTCTCCTTTTCTTTATCTTTATCTTCTCTTGAGCAGTTTTCAAGAGTAGTTCTACTATATGCTTTTGTGTGTGGTGTGTGTGTTCGAATTAAGCATAAGCAACATCAATGTTCTCCCGCTTTTTTTCATAGGAGCGGTGTAAACAAATGAATTTTCAATACCTTTATATGAATGCCTATATTTTATCTGTTTAGTTTTACTTCTAACAATTAGTGCAAGTTCTACCTAGTTTTTTGGCTAATAAAAGCTATCGCATTGCCGTAGTCAGTATTTGTGTGATATATGTACACATGTTCAATGGACAGTATTGGCTAAATGGCAAATACAATAATAGCAGGTATAGCACATTATCGTGACTATTTGAATGGTAGTTTGATGTCAATACGTATTATACACGTCAAGTACACCATGAATATAGAGGAATAAATTGAAATAGAATATCTATTTATTACAATAATTCGAGCTATTGCACGTCCAGCGTGATTAATAATGCTCCATGCTTATCGACGTATGAATCGCTCATCAATTGAACCAGAATCCTGACGGTGAGACATTACACGACGAGTCATATCCTGCTGAGTCTGCAGCTCCTGCAATTGTCGTACTTCCTGATTGGCCATTATCCTTCCTGTTTGAACATCTTGTAAACCAGTCTGCTGCTGTAGAGGGCTAACAATCGATGGAGGGATAATGGTATTAGGCTGTTGTGGGATAACAATATTAGGGAGTTGTGCCATACTGCCCCTATTTGGTAGCTGAGCGACGGTGCCTCTAGGGAACTCGGGCGCGGCACTTGTTGTGGTCGCACCGATGATAATCATCGTAATAGCGACAACATAGGTAAATCCGGTCATGGTGAAAGGTTGCATAATGGCGAGGATAACGTAGACTTGAAGTAGATTTTAGCGAGAGAGCATCCAGTGCGAGATAGTGTAGTGTATTCGATTCAGTATGTCTTGATAATGGTGTGTGCGTGGCGCGTTAGCCCTTGTAGTAGACGTGAGAATGGATGCGAGTGTGTTTGTTGGTGATATTGAGATACTAATTCAAAATTATTGCGTCCTATTTATACTAAAAATTAACGAAATACCTGTCACTTTAACCTGGAAGGTCGATATGCTTCTAATGCATACGCGTAGCATGTCACACGACATGCACTTGTCTAATGGCGCGACAGGATACGACAACGTGATACTGCGGCATAAACATACATGGTATCTCAGGATTGGCATGTATTAGGATAATAGTGCAATACAAGAAATTGGTTTTCAAGCTAACTGATGTGAAACACCGTCATAAAATCCTATATTTCCTGGGGCCTTCTCTCTTAAGCGCTATTACCACCACCAGAGGCGAACCGGTAAGGCCCCGCGGCCAGGGGCCCTCGCACTCCTTAAGCGTTATTTGTATCAGTTGTTAAAGAAATAGTGGCTACACACTTAGAAACACGAGTAATGAGGTATTGCCTATAGAACTGAACAAACGAGAAGGAAGGAGAAGGAGCGTTTATTACCACTAAGTATGATTGATCGGCTTCTTATTTCGCTTTCTGCATAAATAACATATTATCATAGTATCAATTATTGTCGCTGTTGCTGTTATTGTGCTTTTTACTCCTTGACTTGCCTTCTCTTGTTAATGTTTACCGATTTACGGAGTATAGATGACTGTCTCGTGCATATAAACTATTATTGCTAATTGCGCCATCATTTTGTCATATCAACTTATAGAATGGCAGTGCAAATGAGAATGCTAGCATTGCAATCATCTAGTCAATGTACGCGTGAATAATAGAGTTTATTTCCAATACAGAATAGATAATAATTAGATCGAAATAAAAAGCAACAATGAGAAACGCGGGAATTTGCTTGATTTACCATTACGCGCTGGCTTGCGTCTTCTTACGACGTATCGTCCATCGACGTGTGGAAGGTTTGCGCGCCGGTGCTGCTACAGGAGGGGCCGGTTTCTCGGGAAGCGGTTGCAATTGCTCCGCACTCTCCTTACTTCCCGTGGAAGATGTCGATAGTCGCTTCCATGCCGTAGCTATCCTACTCGAACCATGCTAATGATACACGTGTATGTTAGTATATTACCGATACAATGCATTACCATCATAATTGGTCATTCTCCTACCTCGGCTGTTGGTGGACTAGATGCGGCTACGGCTGCTCCTGATGGTGACGCTGTAGCAGACCCATTAACGCTAGAGGATGTTGTTATGGCCGCGGAGGCAACCGGTCGTGAACCCTCCTCTCCTTCTGGGATGGAATGATTTGGTGGCCTAGTCGATGGTTGTCGATGCACACCAGGTAGTGCGCGTATGGTGGCAACTGATGGGCGGCGGCCACTTGGCGACAATGGTGTAGGACTGGGTGGTGGCACGTACGAGAGTACACGTTTATTTTGTAGACGTTCAATCTCTTCCGCGAAATTGATACGGAAGACTGGCATAATGATACAATTAGTGTTTTATAGATTTCCACTTTTGCTTTCTCGCTACTTTCCCTCGTTACTTACAGTGTAATAGGTTCTCGTGTAATGGTACCATTTCTTGCGGTACTATACGCCATGAACATCCAGACAACGACTAATAATTTCTGCCTAATAAATGGATAAATACGCAAGTTAGAGATGATTCATCATTATTACTAATACGCTGTTGACAATGTAGAGTGGCACTTGCCTGTTCAATGACAGCGTCGTCTAATTCACGGATATGGGCTGATTTATCCGGATTAGCACGAAGATATTTCTCATTCTTGAGGAATGCCTGTTTGTACAGTTTGACACCGCCGTTCACTGGTGCATTTACCGCTCCATTTAATGACATGCTAAATGGATTACAGCTAACACGGCCTGTACCAACGAATACGAGGTATCGTTTCTCCAGTGCTAGTAACTCTCGATTCTTGGCTCGCATAGCCACAACGGCATTCTCAATGGGTGAGAGTTCGGTGAGTGCCACGCTTACGACCTCGGCACGTCGAAGCATCGAGGGGAATGGATGCTCCGTGACGAGCACCGTCTTTTCCGTCCACAATTCGAGGAATTCATTGCTACTTTGTGTCTCACCCGCTGCCACTTGTGGTTCCACCGATGGTATGTTCACATCTAGTACGTAGTTATCAGCCAATTGTTATTAGTTGGTTGTTATATCTATTATAATAAAAAATTACCATGCTCTAAGTTCATATGTGGATTCAATTCGGTGGGTGGTGTCATAACCAATGCGGGTGATTCAACAGAAGCTGTTGCTGCCGATTGACGTCGGAAAGGACGCGAGAAACTGAATGTCATCACATCGTTGTGCTCGTAATAGGATCGAATAGTCGCGGGCACTAAATCACCTTTAGCGAATACTGGTCGAGTACGATCAGGCTCCGGTTGTACACTCGTAATTTGTACGTATTGTAGATCCCCATTAATGACACGATCATCGGGCGGCGCACTCGATTTCAATAGACGAGCAGCGGGATATTTGTTTTGAATACGTTCGCAAAACGCGCCAATCTTCTCCCATTCTAGACCGCGATAGATGTACTGTTTGTTACGAAGACCGGATGGAAAACCTTTGCCGTAGAATCCTACGCGGAAATACTCGCTAAAGTAGCGTTCCTTATTAACAATATCCTCATGAAGTGCTGCTTGCTGTCGTAGCATATCGCTAAGTCGTGGATAATCGAATACCGTATGCTCGTAGTGATACGCTAGTTCACGGCATAGTTCGATGGCTAACTCCCAAGCATGTCCCGCGGTAAAGTATTCGAGTATTTGTAGGTAGAGTTGTTCCTTGCGTTCAAAGGCACTTTGCGCGGGCAGTTGTAGCGCTGCAATGGCGTCCACTCGCTTCGTGAGCGACCACTCGAGTAGATCGGCGTGTAATTTAAGTGTAAGACCCGCTTCCACTAGATTTTGATTACGCGCCTGTACACCCACCAATTGATGCACGTATTTAACATAGATCTCATCTTGATCGATATTCTTTACGAATCTTAATAGTTTAAGCGTGCCAACAATGCGTTCGTCCTCGAATTCATCGCTGGTAGGCAGTGATCTAACGTGGAATAGCAATTCCAGGAATTGATTCACGTTATTAAGGAATTCCTCGGATTGCTGGATTAGCTGACCGGACACTTTAGCCGCGACGAATTGCTGGCGTAGATCAATAATCAACCATTGACGAGCCTCCTCAGCTCCTGGTCTCTGCCATACCGCTAGCTTATCGAGTGTATCCATACATTCCACCTCGGTACGTTTCAAATTGCCGTAGATGGCATGCTCTGAATAGCAAATGGTAAATAGTAAATAGCAAGCGCATTCTCGTAGTACGCGACTAGTTGACAATCCTAGACTAAGGATCGGCCAAGGAATCGCTGCGTAAACCGTACTTGATAACCGCCGGTACGTTGTCCGTTATGCTCCCATCCGATAGATGACCAAGTGTTATGTAATAGCTGGGCACCTAGTACGCGTAGGTCATCGCCGGCTAGACAATCGGCCACCATACGTTGCTGTGCCGTTAAATGATCCAGTTGCAGTTGCGGACACGAGAGTAGACGTAGTAATACACGGAAGAACGCGCCCCACAATGGTTGTCGGAACTTGTCGGCACTAAGTGGAGGCGGCACGAATGCTTCCATTAATAGATGAGCGATCGGCTGTAGGATGGTTAGACTATTGCGGCAAACGACGACGGATGCGTTGAACCAGTTCTTAGGGAATACAGTCTCGGTTAGCATGGCTTCCAACATTTCAAATAGTCGCATTAGGAATACAACGGTAGCCTCCTCCCCTTCAATGTGTAGCGTACTACGTAGATAGCCAAGCAGTTGATCCGAGGTGGGCAGTTCAAATACGGCCAATGCTGTGATCGCCAATTCACCGACACCGGATAAAGTTGAACCAGGAACGGTGGCGAGATCGACCTCGCAATCGCCTGCAATGTCGCTGAGTGTCTCCTCGAATACATTGACCAGGGAAATCTTGGCCACGGTAGGTATTTCCATGTTGACGAGTTGCTCGAACAGTACAGTTAACTTTGGCAGAATGGTTAATACCGCTGTAATGGCATCACCGATACTCGTCTCTTCAATGTCGGCGTAACCATTTGTGACGGTGCTTGCATTCATACCGTCTGCACTAGCAATGCTACCGAGTAGTTTCGCCTTTGGCAAGCTATTCGCCGTCATTGGACGGATACGACGATTCTTTAACGCGTCACGTAGTCGATCTGCCAGTCGAACAAGGATACAAAGTGCGGAGCGTACTGTTTCACGCCACTTCAACTGTTGACTATCCGATGCCGTGGGTGCTGACTCGACAGTTTCCGCTAGCCAACGGACAACGGCCTTGGCAATAATTGGACGTGCGCGTCCATGATCCATGAGCGGTCCCTCTAGTAGTTCGCTAACTGCACGTAGGCGTAAACCACCGCTGGCGAAGGAACGTCGTCCTACTGCATCGATGAACTCCACCGCTAAACGTGCCACTTCTTCGGCACCTAAGCATCCCATCAATTCAGGACCAAATGCGCGATGAACGCTACGTGCCGCGATAGTCTGCGCGCCAATAACTGATTGTGGCTCGGTAACACGCATGAGACGGGTTAATTCCGCGAATAAACCACGTAGTTCACTTAGGAATTCCTCCTCGTGTCTACCCTGCTCCTCGATGGATATCTGTCGTTCCAGCTCGTTGATCCGTTGAATGGCACGACTACGCATAGCGAAGCCAATTAGTTCACTCCAGACTTTAAGAGCGGAACGGAATGTGACCGCATGCTCCGGATTACATGGGTCGTCGACAAATCTACGCAGTGTACCGAGTAGATCGCGCCACGCTTGTTCCGATCGCATATGACGCGCCAGATAAACTGATACAACCGGCTGGAAGTTATTAAATCGGCGATCGTTGACGATACCGAGTACACGAATGATTGCCGTTACCGTTTGCGTGCTAACTTGTCGTGCCGAGTCGGCCGCGTGTAAATCACGATACCAAGTGCAACCGAGAATCTCGCATAATGCGTCAAATACATCTTGCAGGAATTTGACCACCTCCATCTCGTCGACAAACGCGAATTGATGCAATATCGTGGTGAGATCGCTTCTTTTATTCCGGACGAGTGTCTTCCAGCGTAATAAGTTAATGAGCGCCGATGCCTGCGAGTAATGCGTCGAGCAAAGCAATGAACGCACGACAAACGTATCCTTGAGTGGTTGTGGCTTTGGTCCTGCTGCCGCTGCTGCCGGTGAATTCGTCGTACTGGCCGTGAGCCCACCCATGGTCGGCGATCCCACCGGTGTATCTAGCGTGATACCACTGGCTAGTGCACCAAGTGGATCCACAGGATTATCATTCGATACGACGAGAGGACCATCACCCGCTACTACCGGTGCAATTAAACAGCGTAGATAAACGACAGGACGTACGATACGTGCATCCCATCGGAATAGGCTTATTTGTCGTTCACCATCTTTGATGGCACATCCATCGCCATTCACTAATGGTAGTACACCAAATGCAAACTGCTTCTCATCATTCGTATCAGCGTGTGCACCACCCATACCACCTGTTGTATTACTAGTATTATGATTATTGGTATTATTGCTTCCACTATGATGATGACCATGATGACCACTACTACTACTCGTATGTTGCGATGTTGTCGAGTTGACATGACGGAATGAGAAGAATAGATGTGCATCTTCGAATTGACCCTTGGGTATGTCGAGTGTAAATGCCTCCTCCCAAACCGGTGCATTACAATGATGTAATACGAGACTATGGAATGCCGTGGTTGTCGGTACGTCACCACTAGCACGCGCGAGTACACCCGATATAACACGTCCATCGACATTGCTACGTACTTCAACGCGACACTCGACACTTCTCACTTGTCGTTTAAGTCCTTGCGTGAATTCACCGCCTACCAATCGAATGTACAGGTGATTACGCGACATGCCCGGCACCACTACATCCGGGAATCCTAGACGTAACGATCGCGACGCATCGAGCAACCAGTTGGGATGAGCTCGGAATACTGCATTAGTATCGCCGCGGAATAAACGCATACTAATACAGACAGCTTCCGCTTTAGGTGTACGTGTGTAGTCGCTAGTTTGTCGAGCAATAAGTGCACGGTGTAATTCGGCGAATCCCAACTCGGTACTAGGCACGTAGATCGACATTGTATGTTCTCCTAGTTCGAATTCACCACGATCTACCATGGCGGTGATATCATGAGTGCGGAATGCCTCTTGCAATGATAGTATGGCCACACCCACTGGTCTACGAATGTGCGCTATTGATTTCTGATCATTAGACGTGACATTTCCATCCATCGAGCTCATTGGAATGTGACGGCCATGACTTTTACCGCCGGATCCCGATCCATCTCTACCGGAATCACCCGTACCGAGCATCATGTGTCCTCGACGTACCACGCGACATACTAAATACAAATCCTCTTCGGTGAGCTCTCGTTCCGTCAACTCTAGAAACACCGTACGAAGTCGCCCGATCTTGTCGTGATCGGCGGCCACGCCATTCTCCGTTAACTCGCACAGATAACATTCGGTGAGTTGTCGATCGCCTCGATAATCGTAGATCCAAAAGTATAATTCGACGTGTTCACCGGCAGCACAGACACTGGCCACAAACGCATTGAGATCAAGCGAGAGATGATAGAACGTCTGCGTCTCCACTGGCATATCCCATGCTGTAGTACGCCGAGTGGCCTTAATGGCAGGTCCTCTAGCTGAAATACTTGATGTATGGCCATGTCCTACATTACTATTGGAACTGTGATGACCACCACCACCTCCACCGCCATTACTATTAGGTGACATGATCGATTCACGGTTTGTGGAATGATTTGCGTTATTACCGCCTGATGTGTTATTGGTAGTGCCACCGCCACCACCAGATAAATTAATTAGATTGATAGATTTTGGTCGTAGATTACAACAGGTAAGGCGAAGATGTTCCCGATAGACCGCTACTACCTGACCAATTTGCCCGACCACTTCTCCATCTGATTCGCGTGCCGTTTGATCTAATCCCTGTAGATTGTTACCGTAAGCTACCAGTTGAACTAGATGCTGACGCAAACGATGCAATCCATCCTGGGGCAATGCCTGAGCGATGAGTTGACGACGACCATTCAACACCTCGAACATTAGATCGCGTAATAGGGCAAATAGCGAGTATCGCTGCTGACGTAAATAGGTGTGTAATAGGGAGCACCATTCACGAAGTACCTGAGCCATGGCGTCCACCAATGGTTCACGCTTTCCCATAACGCTAGTGTTTCGAGGAATGGCAGGAACTGCCGGCAAGACAACATGTCGCGGCTTCGTGCTAGTCGCCTGGAAACTCATGGATCTTGCCTTTTGCAGCTTCTTTTGTGGTAGTAAATCCGCGCGATACGAAGAGGATCTTTGCAAGCCTAAATCCTGATTTGAGGCTAGTTTCACTCCACGTGGCAATGGTTTATCCTGCGATACAGTTGGCCGACTAACCGATGCTGCCGCTTGATTGAATAGCGTTTCAATAGGATTCTCAATACCTTCTGGATGTAGTGTGCCCGCGGTTAATCGTGAAAAGTCATCGGCATCCATGGATTGCCAGGAATGAGACTCCGGATCGTAGCTTTCACGTAGAGCCACATGCGATAATGGAAATATACCAAGACGAGGCGTGGTTTGCAAAGGGAATGGCGCCACGATATAGCCGCGTAACCACTCGCCAAATCGTTCGAATGCAAAAACATGATCACCAGCCTCTAGCGGTAACTGATACAATGCGCCGGAATGATTAGTATGAGGATTCGGCAAGAGCACCGGCTGTGTCAATTCGCCAATAGGCGGGATAACGCGATCCTCGGTGGAAGTCGTGGCATCGGGAATGCTTGGTTCTAACAAAGTGTACTGTGTATAAGCGGATGGAGTAAATGGAAATACCGCGATGCCGTGTAATAAACGTGCTAATGGTTCCCAGCTCGTGTACTGTTTCTCTTCATGCGCGTGTGTTTGTAATGTCGATATAGTATTGTCTGTTGCCGGAGTATCATCAGCATTAGGTGGAATATCATCAGCATTAGATGGAATATCATCAGCATGAGATGGAGGAGCACTAGTAGTGGGAGCAGGATGATCGTCAACCGTAGAAGAATCGATATCATTACTATTATTATCAACATCAGCATCATCAGCGTCAGTTATTGGTTCAGCGACGGATGTTGACTTGGAACTATCTGCATTAGCATCATCGTTATTAGTTGTTGTAGTAATCGTAGTTGTTGTAATAGGCGTATCGGAAGTTTCAGGCGCTGATGCTGGAAGTGGAACTGCAGTAGGTTGTGTCGAGTGAATAGTTGTCTCAAAAGTAGAAACAATAGATGCAGGTATAGGCTCAATTTCCGCGTCTAAACATAGAGAAGCCACAAATGGATCGGCCTCAGTGGCCAGTGGCGAGTCAAGCTCGTCTATTGAAGGAGCAAATGAGGGTGACGGCGGTAGTGCTTCATTTACAAAGGAAGCTGAATCAAAGTCTTCATCAGCCATAGCATAAATATTCGCTTGCTTGTTGCACCCCGGGTTCAATTTATTAATGGATAGCAGTCCTATCTATTGTAGCACGTTAGTATGCTTACAAGTTATTGATATATACATATAGATATAGGCTATACAGGCAACCTGATGAACTTGCATAGTGGTCAAACTTACCGTTTAGTTATTAACAAAGTACTAAATATTACTTTAGCAGTATCAGTTGGTATAATATGATTACCAATCTGATAGTAAGTAGAATAGACGGAAAAAGAAAGTAAAATAACAACAGTAAAGGAACAAGATGGAATAGATTGTCGAGGAAGAGAGCGTGCAAGTATGGGACATGCCATACGCACACCGAAACACGGACACACAGACACTAGAATCCATGGTGAACTGGTTGGAGCAGAAAAACGCATGACGCGTTCATCCAATCAAAATGACATGATGCCACTTAGTGGACAATTAACTTCTTAACTACAGAGTTTTCCAGCTGATTACCGCAGTTAGCCTTGCTTTTACAGTTTATTAATAAATAAATTTACACAATTGTTAACTTCATTAAACAAATGAAAATACAAATAAAAGCATGACGTAAGGGTGGCATACAAACAGATGATGGAAAAGAGTGGTAAAAGTAAAAGGTACATATTACAACGAGAGCAGTGAACGCTTAAACATTGATAAATAAGCAGGACAGTGATAGAAAACAAAGGACTAGAACGAACAATAAACAAGGTTTATTGGTATAGTAATAATAACGACAAGTGAGCATGTAGATAGGTTAGAGGAAGAGGAAAACAAAGAAATAAATAAACGTCATAGAGATAGTATGACAGAATAGCTGCTATTGGGAATGTGTATGTTAAAACGAAGAAGACGTAAGTGGAATGTGAATGCCACGAAGAAGACGCGTATTACTGAGAAAGTAAACAAGTAAATAAAGGGAAAAGGAATAATTAGCATATAGTCAAGAGGAAGTAGACGTGTGTTGTTTACTGACAAGTGGAATGTAGTTGACACAAAGAAGGCACTTACTGTTTAGTGGCAAGGGAAAGGGAAACAATAGAAATAACTAGAATGCAGTTGACATGAAGAAGACGCGTGCTGTGTAAAGAAGTAAACAACAAGGGGAATGAGCAATAGGTGGAATAGTGAATACATGCAGTGTGAAATGGGGATAGTGGCAAGCATGTATAGGTAGTGAAAAGATAGAATGATGGAAATAAATAAGTATAGTGAATAAAGAGAGCAATAGTAGAATGAATGGAGTAGCAAGTATGGAAATGTTTGTGTGCAGTAATTTAATTGTTAATGACAATAGTAGTACATTTATTGAACAAGATTGTATGATGCACTAGAGAGGGCATTTAAGGAGCGTACCGTGGTCGCTTTGGTGATTGCTCAGACTGCTCGGATTGTGAGTGGCTAGCAAGCTCGCGCTTGTTCGTTTCTTCCAACGATTTAAGCCATGGATGCTGCAGGGCATCCTTGACCGTCATTCGTTGGATAGGATTCAACTGAAGAAGGCGGTTAATAAAATCAATCCCTAAACAGTATTAATTGTAGTTAGCTGATTTTATTAGTGTACTCGTAACCTACCTTCATGCACAGGTGCATTGAAATTTATAGTTTTAAATGGTGTTTGTTCATTTAAAACTTCCTTTAGGCACTCTTTATAATCATCATTATTCATACATTTCGGGAATGGATGATCATCTATAGTATATCGCGTTAGCTATCATTAATTTTAAGCAGAGATTAACTTACGGCATAGCAGCAAATATGTAAGCACGCCTACGCCCCACATATCGCCACTTGTACTGCATCCAAGGTATGAATTTAAGATATAAGCAACTTTCTTCATACCGGCATCACCTTGCTTTATGAAGGATTGCATAATTTTACTCGCACCTTCCTGGCACAAGAGAATCTCAGGTGCCATATACAGGGTTTTTCCAACCAGTTGGCATTGTTGGCCTTTAACTTTTGCTCTCATTGAAAAATAATTTTGCATACTAGTTAGCATCTTTGTCTTTATCATTTTGTGGGTATGGAATCCACCATTAGCGGATACTTTGTTCTTTGTTTAGCATTCGCCCTATGTTATTCACCACAATACAAATGCCCTTGTGTCCGCATCAAACAATGCTTTGCAGCGTACGTTTTGCATTGCTAGAACTCACCTTGCACTAATAGTGTATCTGTAAAATAATAAAAAGTTTTGCTAATAATGATAATAATAACGGTGCACCTAGCTTACTTTAATGTATATGTGTCTAGTGTATTTTGTATTCTGGCTACTTGAATTGACATATGATGTTTAAGCATTTGCAAAGCAACATCTATAATGAGGTGTTTGTAAGCAACTTATTCATAAATAAAAATTCTAACGTGCTTTTAAGCATTTTGCATGCTTCTGTATATAGTCATATCAAGACAATGAACGTTGACAATGAGTGTTGACACTATGCGCTATTGTCATACGGACACAATGGAGTGTTGATAGCTTATAACATTGACACTGTGCGTCATTGTTAGTAAGACAATGAACATTGACATTGGTTTAATCCGTCTTAATAATATACGAAACTGATGGTAATATATACAAGGCAACAGAATCAATGACCTATACGGGGAACAATAGCTATGGCGTGAACATGATTGTTCGCACCACAGGAGCGAATATATATATGTACATGTCCCTATATTTTTATTGAAATAAAGAACAAAGAATTATCGCACTATTCAGATTGTAGCTATTATACACACTGACACGAGGGATTATTATGACGCATGAGCAGCGGCATGTTCACTGTCACGCGAATCACTGGTCGAGGAAGCAAGTAAAGTACCGATGGCCTAAGAAAATAGACGATCGTTATTTGCGATATACATGATGATAGGAGGTAACGTGCACTGATAACATTGCACGCTGACATATTCACGTATCGCTGTACTCACGTATAATTATATTCACGTATTGCCGTATTGACTTATTCACATATC
>JAIXMF010000367.1:0-12844 GCA_025201365.1 Syncephalis plumigaleata | reverse complement strand
TTCATGGTGTGCATATATATCCTTGAAACGAGGAGAAAGAAAAAAGCAATATCATTCTATCCATATACACATATACACATATACATACGTATACACGTATATACTAACACAAATTGTACTTACCGTTAAGAGTCAGTGTAGAAAACGATAACAACTATAAGGATAGTTACTATAAAATGTAAATCAACACGAATTGATAGCAGTCAACGACTCGTGACAACAATAAAATAAATGATGGTAGTAGTTATAATGACGAGAAAGTAAAACAAGAAAGTCGACGATAAATTATTATTATTAATACCCTTGAATAAAGATGTAGTAATTGTTCAACGAAAGTAGAGATACGGGTGCGTAGCTCTGCTTCGCAAAAAAGAACAAGAATAAAGAGGCAACGA
Organism: Syncephalis plumigaleata; assembly: GCA_025201365.1. NCBI lineage: Eukaryota > Fungi > Zoopagomycota > Zoopagomycetes > Zoopagales > Piptocephalidaceae > Syncephalis > Syncephalis plumigaleata. Next base: position 12,449 of record JAIXMF010000367.1, on the reverse strand, counting down.
GAGAGAGAGAGAGAGAACAATAGAAAGAGAAAGAGAAAGGAGGACAAGAGCGAGTAGTAGTAATAGAAACAGGTCAGTGTATGTTGCAGACAACCAAAGATTAATGTAATAATAAAAACACGGGGAAGAGAAAGATCGATAGAGATATAGGTAGAGATATAGATTAGGCGTGTGTGCGCGTGTGTGTAGATACTGAATGTAGAGGAGGATACACAGACAAGCGACGTACAATGTTGGGAAATACAAAAAGACAATCGGTACTTTTATTATTTCGTTTAGAGAACAATCCCATTCATTAATGTATCCATATCTCCTCCTCCTCGTCGTCGTCGTTGTTGTTGCTATTATTATTATTATTACTAGTGTGCTTCTCTGAGATAGAAGGGTTCATATTTCCCATACAAGAGAATTGACGAAAGAAAAGAATAAGCTTATAGAAGGAGCGTTTTCATGTCTAAACCGGAACAATGAAGTACAAAACAAATGGCATATCTTCCCTTTTTTGGAAGGAGCAATAAGAGACTACGAGATGGCCAATAGAGTAGCTCGTTGGCAGGATCGAATTCGGCAATCCAGTATCATTTGATGAGCGGAGAGTTGAACGAGAGCCACGCGAGGCCTCTAATTGGGAAGAATGCCTTGCTAGATACGAATGTGGATAGGCCCTCATTCCCTTCTCTCTCTCTCTCTCTCTCCCATTTCTTCCTTTCCTCGACTAATTCAATGGGACCTGGTGGTATAAGCTACATGATCAATCTAGACTGAGCATTACTATAAATGTCAAGATTGGCGATCAACATGGAGTAGCACGAATATCTAGCATTGGAGGAAAAGTATACCTGATAGAATATCAATGAAGTAAACATTGCGTAATTATATATTCATTTTTCTCACATTGGAATAGTAGTAGTAGTGTTGGTATCGACTATGCGCAATAGTAACACTATCCCTTTCTCGTTCCCTTCACTTTTTTGACAAACAAGGCCCATATATTCATGCATATACACGTATACGATGTGTACATATAGTACAGGTGCATGCACCCGTTTCAAATGGAACCATCATCGCCAATGTTGTTATAATAATAGTAGTAATATGTCATGACACATCAGTCGATTTATTTGTGCAACTAATGGCGAAACAGATGGTTCATATCGTTGTTCTACACCATTAATAATATAGGACATAAATGGAATATCTGTTATTATTGTTATTGTTAACACCATTATCACCATAGAAATGCCACTTGACACAACACGATAATGACAAATATAATAATAAACAAACAGAATTAGCAGAATGACTGACTTGCCACGAACGAGCAAGGAATGAGCAAGGAAGGGTGTATGAACACGTATGCTATTAGACACTAGTAGCAAACATGTCAATGATTATTAGTACTTACTGATTGCTAGTAATAAATGAATAAACTAAATATCTATATATTATAATCTTGCTATAATGGCATTAAATGGCACGTATCAATTATTTATTCATAAAACAAAAGGCTAACTGCGCAAATTGAATGGAAAAGTGCTGTATATGTAGTGGCATCGTCTACATTTCACAGCCACCTTCGTGCAATTCACACCAGAGCATATTAATGGGTTCCGCTCGGTAGCCGCGTTGCACCAAACGACGGCGTAACTTGTAGATACGCGACAATGCAGCCTTAGTGGTACGCTCCTGTCCGTTAGCATCGCGATGTCCACTCCATAGCTTCTCGCCGGCCGCACTAGCGCGTGGCCAGAGACGCATATCGAGGATCAACGGGTCCACCTTCTCGGTCCACATTGCCACCTCGCCACCGATAATCAACGGGTGATCGCGATCCTTGTTGCCCGTGCCCTCCAGTCCGTTCAATGGGTTATACGCGTAGACGTGTTGCCATGTCTTGTAGGGATCGCACCATGAGTTGCCGCCCTTCGCCGTGTTAATCCAGCCACCTTGTCCGCAGTCAAGGTACCATGGATCGGCTGGCGACACGATAACGCGGAATCCTTGATCCACCACCTCTTTGACGTTCTCGGGTTTCGTCCACACCTGCACGATCGTGTCCTTGCCCATGTCGACTTTATACTCGAGAAGTGCCTCCTCCCAAGTGACCGGGATCTTCTTGTTTGCTCGTACGGCAGCGTGTAGTCCCTGTGCGAATTTACCGATAAGTTGCGCGGTGCTCATGCTATTCTGTCGCATGTAATCGGCGATGTGCGGCTCGTTCTCGTAGCACTTTTGGTTAACTTCATCGCCACCCACGTGGAAGTAGGGATCGTTGAACCAGGTGGCCTGCTCCTTGAACAACGCGCTTACAAGCTTCAATGAAGCCGGGTTAGTCGGGTCCAACTGGCCACTTGGTGGTTCGGCCGCCACATCCATCCATTTTGGCTGTTGATTCGGACATACGACCAGCTTCGGGTAAGCGAGGCCCCAGGCATACGTGTGTCCAGGCGTGTCGTACTCGGGAATGACGCGAATACCGCGTTCACGCGCATATCGCACGATATCTTGAACGTTCTTCTTGGTGTAGACCATTTCGGGACTATAGGCACCGCGCTCGGCTAGACGTGGCAGCACCTCACTCTTGACCGGGAAACTCTGCGAATCGACGATATGCCAATGGAAGACGTTCAGCTTCGACATAGCCATGGCGTCCAGTTGACGTATAATATCGCTCACGGGGAAGTAGGTACGTGCGGTGTCAAGCAGTATACCACGATGAGCATACTCGGGTTGATCGTCGATGGTAAGTGGCACACCAGGTAGATAGCGCTCGTTATTGCCTCGTTTATCCAGTCGGCGCACTAATTGTGCGAATGTCTCGAGACCATGCATGGCACCGTATACGCTATTTGCCTTAATAGTGGTGACACCCGTATCACTCACCGAGATCGAATAGGATTCGTCCGTTTTGTCATCGAGCTGCGTGTCTGGCTTGAGCACCGTCACCGTGGCTACATTAATTTCACCGGCCGGTGCCTCGCGTGTTCTCGGCTCAGGTAGTAGACCATCCGGCTCGGCGATATACTTTTGGTAGCGTTCACAGGCCGAGCCCAGCAGTTGAGCACTTTCTCCATAGGGCGCGCGACAATCGAAACGGAAATCAGCGCCCAATGTGAATGTCTTCCTGCCCGTCGTGTACTTGTACGGCATGGGCCAAACATTGCCAACTACTCGATGGCTGATGCCATCGGCAGAGGCTTTATCATTGGCAGAAGCATTATTGCTTGAAGCATTGGCAGGTGCCGGTGTATCTGCCCCTAACACAAACGACGCAGAGGCAATAGCCAATGCAATACTGGCTACTAATACAAAACGATCGCGTAGCAACATGGATGATCCACAGAATTGAATTGAATTGAAACTAGACTAGGCTAGGTTAATGGTGATACTGTTGTAACGATAAAGAATTGAATAATCAAAGAATAAATAGGCAAGTAAGGAAGTAAATTGGTTAGTTAGTACAACAAGAAATGTATCAACAGTAAGCAATAAGTAAAATGGATGGAGAGAGCAGTACAATCAATAAAGGAGTGAGATAATAATTGGGCTTGGTAAGGACATAAGAAAAAGATAGCAAACTATTTTGTCATTTAAATAGGTAAACGTATCCTATTCAAATTGCTTTCCATTGCTCATTACTCCTCATTTGTATCACATCTTCTTGTGATACGAAGTAGAAACAGACAGACAGACAGACATAGACAGGTATACGGGTCATGGGACTGCCAATTGAAACTGGTCATGCATCTTTGCTAGTGGCCTATACCACCCCTACGAAAATGCAATGGCAAAAATCAAGTTTAGCGCCAACATTTACTAAACAGTGTTTTGAATAACACGGCAAATCGAGAATAGACCTTAGCTATCATACTAGTAATAGTAAGAATCTATAATGTTATTACAGTAATTTCTACCAATTACTACGAGTAATACGTCGTTATTCAAGTGATATAGTCATGTTTTTTATTCGTAATTGATGCACGTAAGATAGACATAGTGTACGTATACATACACAGTCACTTGCACATGTACATGAGTGTATGTACATTAGTGTATGTGTGCGTGCGTACACGTAAGACATGATACAAGATGCGTAGATCATTCCATTGCCGTCACTTTTATTGTTGTTGATTGGAAGAAAACAGGCAAGGAATACGTAAAAATAAAAAGCAATAATGGATGATTTGAATGACAAAGTATACAATGCGGCTTATTCACTCATTCCTCTTCTTCCTATTCCTCTTTATTCAATGGCAAACATGGTGATACAATCTTGCCCACTAATGTTTCCTAATGATTCACAAGCCAATCCTCTCTTTTCTCAATAGAAATCGTCTATTTTGAGCTGAATCAACCCATCATGAAATATAGATTTGCTCGTATTAGTTGAATAGATCATTCAAGAATGAGTGAGCAGTAATGTAGTCACATGATCTACACTACTACACACATATGTCGTAGATGATAAGGAAGTCAAGGATGCAAAGACTCAGCCTTTAACGCATATTCCCATCCTGTTGTCATTCCAACCACACACACAGACATAGACACAGGCACGCAGTACTACCCCAATCTTTTTCCATCTTATCACTTATTCCACCATTATCCACAGTCACTGGTATATCCACACAACATTACACCGTTAACACACTACTACTATCCTTATTGTAACCTTGCTATCGTTTCTTGACTGCTTCACTCGCCTCTTGTTGATATTAACCTTGTCTATCAACCTTGTTTATTGACCATGCTGCATGCGTGTGTTTACCGTCTAGTCTTTGTTGTTATATTTACATTATTTTTATTGATAGGAGAGGGAACATGTTATCATCATCAGCAGCAGCAGCATACATCCCCTGAAGGAACATTAACATCTCGTCATACATGGACGTCCATCATCGACACGGCACGTAGTCGACTTATGGCCAAATTAAAGCAGGCAACCACAACATCGCCTCGTAATGATGGTAATTCAGTGTTCCGTTTGAAGCGAGTCTACCAACAGGATTACAATGAAATATCCGCACTATCCGATCGATACTATAAGGGTCGTGTTCTCTATCGTGATTTGTCAGCGGCAGAGCAACGTTTAACCCGTCCGCATCATGTACAAGATGTCTACACCACCGAGGAATATCAATATGCTGCCGGTGATGAATTTGGTCCTTTTGTGTGGCCGAAAACATCTCGAACAACATCGAGTTCAGCTCATTTATCCGATTTTCCACCCACTACAGTACTTGCTCTGTCGCGTATGAGTATGTACGCCTATTGGCAACCTGCTGTGAAAGATATCATCTTCTCTAATGACGACGATGACGATGACGATGACGATGACGATAAAGAAGAATGGAAGGATTTAGATGGATGGCGTCGTCATCAATCCTATGGTTGGACCGGTAATGGACTACGTGCTCATGTGTTTGAAGCATCCGACGAATCTTTGCTAGTGATCTCATTTAAAGGCACTAGTGTTCCATTTATGGGTGGTAGAACTAAAGGTGATCAATCTACGGGTGGTCAAGATAAACGGAATGTAAGTTGTAATAGTAATTTAGTTTATTTTGACATTTGCTTATATGATATTTTGTAGGATAATTTAATGTTTGCCTGTTGTTGTGGACGACGTGGACTAATCGCTCGTCCCTATTGCGATTGTCAACGAGGAAGACAACAATGTGACGGACAATGTGCAGCAGATTCTACGCATTTCCACGGTTCTTACTATGATACAGCCATGGTAGATATCATACTCGCTTGCTAGGGATACGAGTGCTAATGATAACATCTATTATAACTAGGATATGTATACGCATATTAGAGAGGCTCATCCTGAACATCGTATACTAGTGGTGGGTCATTCATTGGGTGGATCGATTGCTTCATTGGTTGCCACCACACTAGCAACGAATAATCAGCTGAACAAGTCGTCAAACGACAATGACACTGTGATAGCGCTTGCCTTTGAAGCACCAGGCGAAGCATTATTCGCAAATCGTCTAGGTCTACTGGATGTACCGCTAAATGGCGAGAAGATTGACAAATCACAATTGCCAGTATGGCATTTCGGACATAATGCCGATCCTATCTTTATGGGGACATGGTAAGCAATGATCGCTATCTATTTATTTATGATGAATATCGTGCATGTTTACTAATAACTTTTATTAGCACGGGTGTTAATTCATTATGTCAATGGGCTGGTTTCACTATGCAGACAAAGTGTCATTTAGGCAAACGATGTTTATTTGATACGGCAAATGGATTGGGATGGCTGCCTGCCGTCAAGTATCATCGTGCACCCACCGTTATCAAGTATATATTTGAACCATGGGCTCGTAGCAATACTGATAACAACGACAAGGAGAATGATGATGACGGTGATGATATTCCCTTCTCTATACCTGTAGATTGCGGTGTAGACGAAGAGGAGTGCGTTGATTGTGAGCAATGGACGTTTACCTAAGTCAAATAAATGTAGTAATAGTTGTAGTAATAGTGCTATAGTGATATGAAATGAGCGAATGAGCTACAGGCTTTTTCCATCCAATTTGCGCAGTTAGCTTTCTGTTTTATGAATAAATAATAGTTAACACTTACAAGTATTTCTACCCCTGTATTCTGGGTGCCTTGTCGCTTGGGCGACAGTGCGGCGGTTGACGATACAACCTGGTTAATTTGTAATTTGTTGTTTGGTTCCCTCGATGTCCTTGTCCTCCTTGTCTTGAATGATTGGAAGCAACGACACTTGGATGAGGGTGTGTTGGAACATCGGTTCCACTACGAAGGCAGTTGGTGACTTGAATGAAATCCAGACGAGCAACCATAACTCCGATTCCACAAACGATACTCGAATCCTTTAACTTGCATGTCCACTTAATCATTGTTTCGATGTGTGCATCTAGTAGAATAATGAGTTAGTATACTGTAATAAATATCAAAGTGTAATGAGGTATACTTACCGTAAGGGATCATGACAAGTAGTAGGACACTTTCTCATTGATAGTGTGGGAGCTATGGTTGCTCGATTTGATCAAGCACAATGTGTAGGCGATATACAATAAGGTAGTGTAAGTAGAGTGTAATAGGGACGATTGAACTGGAAGATGAAGATAAGTTTATTCAGTTTGTACAAAATAGGACCCATATTTATAGTGGATAATGTAACATTATTCAATATTGAAAATATGGTGAGTGTTGAAGGGACATGGCTGTAATACCAACATAGATACCAATCTCATGATGCAGGAGTGACAGGGGAGTAATAAGGAGCAATAAGGAGCGCATCTCAGAAAGGATTACGTATACCTCTAGATACATTTCATCAATGGTGTTACCTTCAGATGTTCAAGAAAAGGAGGATCAACGCATCAAAGTGGCACAACTCCAAAGGTTCAAAGAAAAGGAGGATTAGTGCAACAACGAGGATCAAACAGCGGAAAACAACTTATCCGTAATGGTTATCACTTTGCATCCAAGGTATGTAAGTTCTATCAACATGTCTATTATTAATATCACTAATTGCAATATGTGATATCGCTATCATTAACATCTCACTCAACTGCTAGGGCAATGACAACTACTCATTAATAATAGCAATGCGATAATGGTGTTAACAATTGTGTAAATCTATTTATTAATAAACTACAAACGTTAAAGGATAAATGCGCAAATTGGATGGAAAAACACTGTATGTCATCATCATTGATAAATGGTTAATCAAGCTAAATGATTGTTGAAATGACGTTGCTTTTACTACATTCTCCGTATTTTATACAGCCACTTTATTGTTATTCTCTTCCCTTCTCTCCTCTACACCATGCCTGTATCTACTAATCTAACGGTGCAATTTCAAGATGCTCTCCAGCAAATATATCAAAAGAAAGTCGAATTACCCTCTGCGGATGACAGTGCCACTACTACTGGTGCACAAAGTAATACTCCAGCATCCTTGAGACAACGTACTAAAGAGATGTCAGCGAAAGGAACAACCGAATGGCAGCATTTATTTACCAATATAAAACGGAATACATCGAATAGCACGAGGAACTGGCAGCCAGATCGTGATAAAATGGATTCATTCATGCTGGAATCTTATCGCGTAGTAAGTACACCTAGTATATAGAACTATTATTGATAGACTTGATTTATTAACGATGGTAATAACAATGGTGATAAGGCTGACCATATTCAATCGCTACAACAATTATTGATAACTAGTCGACGTGCTTATCTCGCTCGTGTATCATCCACCAATACCTCCAGTAATCGTATGTATCATGGATCTGGTGGTCAAACCACGATGACAGAGGCTGAACGCGAGGAAATCGATCGTCAGGCCAAGGATATCATTCGTGGCTGTGCCGAACGGATAGCCAAGCTTGAACAGACCGTTAAAGGTAAGCAATAATAGTAATGATGATGATGATCTAGTAAACTTGTTTAATACTTTACACTGCTAGATACTGCACCGTCTATGAGTACAATGCTTGCACGCCAACTGCTCTCCACCGTAAGCGGTAATGGTAGTCACGTCTTTGATGCCACACTAAGTGAGGCAGCCTGTGAACAGCAAATACGCGCACATCGAGGAGCCATTACCTGGTGGCTGAATAAACGACTGGCCGATGTGTCGTCAATGCAACGCGAACAACAAGAACTACGATTACGTCGAGAGATAGAACGTCAACGCAGGTGAGTCTACGAAGCAATAATGCGAATGAACGGGTTAGACTGAAGGCAAACGCTGTATAGCTCGCTACAAACGCAAAAGGCATGGTCGACAACAGCGAGTCAAGTTAAGAAGGCATCTGCGACGGGTGCATCGACCGAGTTATTCGAAGATCAACGTATGGTGGAGAAGACACTTAATTTAACACCGGAACAGCATCAACTATTAGAGAATGAGAATCGTGAACTTGCCCAGTCATTAGAATCGACACTTGATCAAGTCAGGTAATTGTCCGGTGTTTATGGTTGTATCGAGTGCTAATGAATACTCGTCATTTATAGGGATGCTGAACGAGCTATACTTGAAATAGCCGAGTTGCAAAATCAACTCATGTCTCATGTTGCCGCGCAAGCCAAGGAAACCGAACGACTTTACGAGGAAGCCGTGGCCACCACCGACCGAGTACGTGAGGGTAATCTACAATTAGCCGAGGCTGGTCGACGCAGTGCCGACACACGGAAATGGGTGTTACTCTTTTTGATTATGGCCAGTCTAGTATTACTATTCCTCGATTGGTATGATTAGAGCACATATATATATATATCTGGCTGTGCGTCTTTACATATTTGCTATAGCAATGATGATGAAAACAAGCTTGTAATAAATTATTGGTTAAAGCGTAATGTTATTATTATTATTATTTGGAAACAATGAATAAACATGATTGACATGCTTGATAATAATAATAATAATGCTGATTGATAGCTATTTATTACAAGTGATATAGGTATATATACCGCGTATAAATGTGCGAATGTTTAGGAATGAGCGATAATGATCTATGAAAGGATAACTGAGAAAGAAGTACAACGAATAAAGTACATAAACACGCACGCACACATCAATGTTTATAGCGTTGTTCTTAATCGATTCATCACATCTCGAGTTGTATTGGTTGTATTGGTTGTTGTTGTTGTTGTCGTCATTAACACGGCATCAGCGTTCGCTTCAACGCATTGTGCTCCCATTGAGCCTTTGTTGCTCCGAGCTGAACTTGTATCAATCTGTACTATTGGCACTGCCTTTCCCCTCCCTGTAAACTGGTTCATTAAGGATGGCGTTGAACTGGTGGAGACGCATGTTGACGCTGTGGTAATGTCGGTCTGTGCCGTATCCGACAATTGAGCTACAGATGCCATGGAGTGAGTGGCAGTAAGCGCGCTAGTATTAGAGAGCATGTCTCGTCTTAGCGTATGCTTCAATGATAGTGGCTGCAATCGAGTGCCATCATCACCATCTAATAGGTGACCATGACTACATAGATTGCTTTTCGTAGGCAAGACAGGCGGATCTGCCATTAACGGCATAGCATCAGTAGATGGAGTGGGCTTACATTCATTCAAATTCACAATATAAGATATCAAATGAATTACTGACAAACTCGATCGTGGTGGTGATGCGCAATTCAACATGGATGGTGGTCCATTCATGGTAGACTTTAATGGGTTTGACAAAGATTGCCTATGGTTACCATTATTACTAGTAATAGTAATAGTAGTGGTAGTAGTAGTAGAAGTGCTAGTAGCAACAGTGGACGTGGTAGTAGTACGACGCATAGTATGACAGGGAATGGAATGTCGCAAGTCGTCGGACTGCTCTTGACTAGCGGTGGAATGAGGAGAGAAGGAATAGGACATAATACTGCCTATAAAAGAAGCGCAAGTAAATGCAGTAATGATAGGTGAAGTCACTACGGTACGAATATTGTTCAAGGAAAGAAACGAAAGAGACGAGTGCTTATGGTCAGCAGGTGTGTCGATGGACTTTGAGGATAAAGTGACGGACGTACGTCTCGACAAAGAATGTGGCGGCGTTTTACGTAGCGGTATGAGCGGAATAGCCAACTCCATATCCATGATGATGATGATGATGATGCTATAACAACTAGTAATCGTAGTCAATATGCGATGTATATATGTGTGTATGCGAGGAGGAAATAAAAGGAATAACTGAATGGAGTGTGGGACGGGTCAAATTAAGGGAAACAAACGATACTGCTAGAACGAGAAAGTGGTTATAATAGCGTCGAGTAGAATAGAGAGGGGAAAAGTCTGGAGGGAAAGGGGACACATTTCAAGGATGGTTTAGATTAGCCATCATGAGACTCATTCATTCATTCATTAGTAAATGATAATGAAAGGATGATAATCACTATCAATGAGTCAGCCGGTTGGTAGGCTAGCCATCACATCAACGCCGTTGATCCTTCTAAACTAACTTCCATGTTGATGCTTCACCACCTTGCTAAAGAGCAATATGGAATAGGAAGGTGTTGAATGTTTGTGCGCTGATTTGGGGTAACATCCACATGTGTCAACACGCACACACATGGGTTTAATGGCAAGCCAAGGACATACTTGACACAGTCACACATTTCCTGCATCAAAATTAAGCCATTTTGATTGGATGAATTGCTTAGTATATGAGAGGAGAAAGAAAGAAAGAAAGAAAGAAAGAAAGAGAGAGAGTACATGTGGACGTGTGTGTTGTACGAGTAGTGTATGATGTCTCGGTCTCTTGGAAGCATAAAGGTAAACAAAGTGAAAACTACTAGATTCGAGCCGATTGAATAATGATGGTGTGATCCGCGTGTCGATTATCCTCCGCCATCTCACAGGCCAACGGATCCAAGTTGCTCGCGGACATTGTCGTGTTATAACGCGGTGGTTTATTTAATTCTTGAACATAGGCCGGTGGTTCACGTGTTGCCAACAAATAGGCGGGTGGCGGCATTACCAATAACTCTGGAGCCACCGCATTCGGATCCGGTCCCTCCAAGTCATCCGATCTTAGGTGCAATTGCAAGCAGCGCATACTCTGGTTGTAGTAGAGCCCACCGCTATTACCGTTCATCTCGGCTGACATCCAAGGTGGATACAAATGCTCTTGACGTGCTAGATGTGGGTGTCGACGGAACACATGGCGAAGTGCATAGGCACGCTTTTGTCGTTGCGTGATTTGTTGTAACTTTATCTGCAGATGCTATGCAATGAACAATTGAGTTAGAGTTAGGCATTGTTATGCTATGCTAATAATATTATTAGAGAAAGAGACATGCGGTAATTAATACTTACAATGATTGATGACCACACACCAATAAGGAGAATGAGATCAACAATGGCAATGGTCCAGAATGGTTGTGCCACAGGAATGAGCAGAAATAGCGGTAGTAGCGTGAGTATCGCTGCCAAGCAGAAGAGAAGTTGTTGTAAACGAATGGTTTGACGTCGTTCACCCGTAGTTTCTCCTCCATCGACTTAAAGGAGCGCATACGTGTCGTTCACCTCGACCAATCGGTTCACCATTTGTACACGATTATTTGACGTTGTCTGCGTTGTCGTCGAGATATCCAGGAAGATGGGAATGACGCGGATGACGAGGAATCCGAGGAATAACTACTATCGTAATCTTCCTCTCTACTACTAGTGTTGGCATGACCGATAAAACTAGCATTGGACGAGCCAATATTACGACGATCTACTAATACTCTAACGGCAGTTTCATTGACATTGTTGTCATTATCGTCGTTCATTGTCGGATGACTAGGACGCCATCTACTATGACGTGCAATAAACAAAGGCATGAATGAATAGATAATGCGATACAGAACATAAATGATGACGAAATAAACCATGGCATCTGGTATAATGACGCTGCTATTATAAAAGTGTAAACGAACGAACTAATCAAATATGTATTGCTCGATAATATGTTTCAC
>JAIXMF010000366.1:0-12857 GCA_025201365.1 Syncephalis plumigaleata | reverse complement strand
CAGATAAACGTGCTGGTAAGGCACCTGCTAACTATCTAGTTGAGGATAGTGAACAGTCTACAACAACACCGTTGTCTAATGACACTACTGCTAATGGTACACGTCAACCGTTGGAGGAAGAATCGTCATTTCGTCAACGTTTACAACATTCTATGCAATCATTGTGGCATTCCACTACAGGACAAGCAGCAGGACAACAAGGAGACGGACAGTGGTCAGCATCACTGTCGACATATAGTGAACTAGGCGAGAGTAAACAAAGCATAGGCAATTCACGTCAAGGAACTCGTCATGTACTGAATACGGAACATGTAGACTGGCGAGATAAACAAGAGACGACATCGACATCAGCATCAACATCGCATGGTAATAATACGCCAAGCATAACTAGAATAGATAGGACATGGCGAGAACAAACCGGGTTGACACCCTCTACATCAACGAATGCAGATTGGAAGCAATGGACAAATGATCATAATGAACATAGTCGTGTAGATACAACGAATGCTTGGCATGTACCTGTTCACTCCACTTTACAGTTAGCCCATCATGAACTCACTAATCATTTGCCAGATTCAGTACATGGTAACCTATTAGGTTATTTGCCTAATAATAATAATGATGATGGTGCTGAAGTGGTAGCATTTTTACAACAACCATATTATACTGAACAAATAGAAGAGAATCAAGGAGAGACATCAATATTTGGGAATGAACATGATCATGTAGATCTACAAGTAGCAGGTCTACCCATAGCATGGATTCAATCATTTAGAGAACGATGGCAACAACAACAACAATCATCATCATCATCATCTACACAATGTTATTTGTCACCAGCAGAACGATATCTCGCTCAGTTATTGGAGTCAACGAGTATCAGTGCTACCTTAGCGCAAACAGGTTACAAGCCTAGTATGGACATTGTTGCTTATTTAGAACAACACACGTATACGGATGACATTTACAATGAGGATCTCTTACCACCTGCTGTACGTCAAGGTGAACAAGCACTCCGACAACTTTTACGTAGTCTTGATGCAAAAGAAAGAGCTCAAAATGAAGCAGATCAACATCACACTATGGATTCACAACAAAAGGAGAGGGATGAACTACAACGACGTCAAGCCATTGAACGTCTACGCCTGCTACAACGACATCTCATGGCATGAATCTATTCCATGATGATGAATATACCACAGCATGCTATCTATAAATGATCGATACCATAATGCTATGATGATGATAATGATAATGATGATGATGATGATCGTCATAATATCTATGCGTATTATTTATGTTGTATGGCACAGGTACATTGATCAATGTATGGCATATGATTTAAGGCATGAATGTATGAGTGAATGAGTGAGTGTACAAATGTATGAGTGTGGCAAGTGAGTTGTTCATGTGGGCCAAGGCACGTGGTTTGACAGAGCGGTCTATCTATGTTTATCTCTGTCTATCTCTGCCTGCCTGTCTGTACGAGTGTATGTTATAGGGCATAGGTGGATAAGAATAGAGTGCAAGGCGGACTTATTAATACGGATCGAGTGCCTTGCTATCTTTATACAGCAGCATGGCAATGATATGTGATGAGAGACAAGTTAATAAAAGAGAGCAGATTCATATAAGCAAGCATTACACTGACTTTCTAATGAATACTCTGCATTTAATTAATATGCTAGTTAATATATATATATATATTAAGATGATATAGTTAAGAAGGAAAGAGAGAGCATAGAATGAGAGAGTCAAGGGGAGAACAGTATGCCTGAATGTCTGAATGTAGGAATGGTGTATGTGTATGTGCGTGTGTGTTTCAATGCTCTTCTATATGTTATAAAAAAAGTTATTTATTCTCTTAGGAATCAACAACATTGATGCCATTTCCGTTTACACACGCACACACGCACACACACACAACCACGATTTCCCCTTTGTTCTCGTTGCTTTTACCTCTTCTCGTCACTACACTTGATAGTGTACTACGGCTTATTTCATAACTATTTACTATTCCTGTCATTACAGTCTCTTCATCTATTAAGCTACCGACGACGGCTGCTCTATTATCATCAACTACTACCACTACCACTACCACTACTACTACTACTCTATATCTTCACTGTTCCACTGTTCCTATTATTGTTTGTCCGTTCGTCTGTTTGTTTGTCTGTGAGTGTGCGTGTATGCACATTCTTTTGCATCTTAATTCTGTCCTATTGTAGTAGCATCAAGGCTGCAATAAGGCGAGTGTCTTCTACTCATATTTTCTCCTCTTCTCTTACCTACTTACTCTTACTTAACGAGATCGACCTGGTTCGTCGGCGTTTGTAGTAGGCAATCTGATATATTCATCTTCTATCATCTCTACACTATATTGTTCTACTATCTCACCTAACCTATTTACCTGTTTTCCACCAACTATTCGGCATTGTGTTGTATATGGAGAGTATGGCGATTGATTCGCCGATGGACACAACTGTGACCTTGGCTACCATCACAACGACAAACACTACTAGCAGTAATAGTAGTGCAACACAGGATTTATCTACATGTTCGCCGGTTGTTACTGGCATGAATACGTTTACTCAACAGCATAATAGTGATAACTCACCACCTGGTAACGGCAATCTACGTCCCCTTGCACTGCGACGAAAACAACCACCGCGTATATTGACAACACAAGCGAGTGACGATGATTTCAACGATTTAGAGACACAAAGCAATGCCAGTACCTCTAGTGCGTTGGATGATATGAGCGAGCGAAACAGCAGCGGTGGACGTAGTCATCCATTATCGACGGGTGCTATGCGTGTACCACGCTTGAATCAACTATCCTCATCTATGCCATCGCTTAGCATCATTACCAATGGTAATTTGTCGTCGTCGCCGGCGTCGTCGACCTCCTCACTCAATAGCAATGATGGAATGAATATAGGCCAGCCATTACGTAAACTTTCTATTGATACAAGTCAACGTGGCAATGAAGGAGGAGGAGGAGGACGACCCCTTCGACCAACACCATCACTTACTTTGCTTACTAGCAACACTGGTAGTAGCAACAATAGCAATAGTAATGGAGCTAAACGACCTAGAAATGCAAAGAATCTATCACTTTTAGTGCCTACCACGAATCGTTCTTATCATTCAGCGCCCAACTCGCCACCTAGCACACCGGCTACCGCTCATCCCGGTCTACTATCGATGATGATGGCACGTCGTGATGAAATGCTACCAGATGATGATCATCATGACAATGATAATGGCGAATCATTGGCATCAGGTAAGTTAATTAATTAGTTAGTTAGTAATACATTAATAATAATAATAACAACCATTTATTGCTATTATGTAAAGGACGGCTTACTCTATCAAGTCTTAGACCACGTGGTCCACTCAGTTCGGAGAGTCGACATCGTTCCTACAGTGATACACCTATGCGTCCACATACTGCTCTTACGGAGGAACATCGTGAACAGTCACTTATCGCGAATGATCCCTACCACGAAGGACCGGTGTGTATTCTACCGCATCTGTATCTGGGTACCGAGGTTAATGCGGCTAACCGGGATCAACTACGTAAACTAGGCATTCGTTATATATTGAATGTGGCTAAAGAGGTGCCCGTACCATACACCGACGATATGTTGTTGTTGTCACCACGTTCAGAACGGGCTGCAGCGGCCATTAAAGCAGCCGAAGACTTGCAACAACACTCGGTGATGCCGAGTCTTTCCGTGCCAGCACCACCACCACGCGCCTATTTCACGCATCCTAAGGCACATCCATGGCATGGTGTGGCAGCACCCAATCTATTATGTGTCACCACATCCTATAGTGGATCGATGTCACGATCGCGTTCATTACCATTAGAGGATGACATTGATGTTAATTCACTATTAGGCAACAGTAGCGCTGATAGTCATGTAACTACTACTAGCACCAGTAGCAGTAGCAATAGCAGTAGTACGACTAGTCATCAGCATCAGGAATCAAGTGGATCATCTCATATTACTAGTAGCGCTACTCAAGGCAATGATTCAATCGTAGTAGGAGTGGATAAACCATCGAAGCGACCTAATGTCGACATTGATACATGGGATCGTATGGCGAAACGATCATTCGAGGATCGTTTTCGATATAAAAAGTTTAACTGGGGCCATAATCAAGAGGATCTACTCGAGTTCTTCGAGAATGCCTTCTCCTTCATTGATCAGGGTCGCTCGCGTGGTGACGGTGTTCTCGTACACTGTCAGTGTGGTGTGTCACGATCGGCATCCTTGGTACTTGCCTATGTTATGCGTAATCAGCGTATGCAACTACATGAGGCGTACACCTACGTTAAAGATAAAAGTTCCGCCATCAGTCCTAATATGTCGCTATTCTATCAGTTGGTAGAATTTGAACGGAAACTAGGATTATCCCGTCAGTATTCCAGTGATGAAGAAGAAGGCGAAGGACACGAAGGAAATGATGAAGCGACAACAACGGAGAAGAGGAATGACACGGATACGAAAAAGACACATGGCAGACAGAGATCAGGTCCCACTAGTCCTAGTACCGCGGAACTGATCGGACTAACCACCGAGAATAGTCCGTCACTTGTATCAATGACCGCGGGAGGAGGAGGACATCGAAGTGATCGTAGAATGATATCATCTAAAAATACACTACTATCCTCGTCGAATGATGGATTCAATGGTGGTAGTGGCAGTGGCAAGACAATAGCAGCAGCGCTATCTTCATCAGCCACTGGAACAACTGCAGGCAGTCTTCCAGGTGGTATGACACCAGTATCCGGTAGAGAGCGTAGAAATTCATTATGGCGTTCAGTATCGGCACAACATGCACGCGCATTATCTACAGTTATCGAGGATATAGCAGAGTCACAATTGTCACCGATTGCATCACCACGTACACCATGCGAGGCATGTGATGAAGATACCATAAGTGTAGGACAAAAACTATTTAGTCGTCGTGTTATGGCTAAATAATCAATCAAAAAACATAAGTATCTATGTGTGTGTGTGTGTATATGAGATACAGCACATACTACAACAACAACAATCTACGCAGATATCCATTATTTTATTTATATATCTAGTTTTACTATTCACATTAGTGTTAATTGTAATTTATATTGCAGTACACGGTGATGTGATCAAGCGAATATTAGTTAGAAGTAATAGCAACAATAATAGTAGTAATAATAATAGGCTGCTCACTTATTCATTATTAGTAATCTAGTAATGACATATATCACCATTATGATTGATGGTTATCCTATTCATTACTCTTATGTCATTTTGACATTATAATGATATTAGATTCTGACTGACTGACTATTACTATTATATTAGTGTAATAGTAGTACGTAGAATCTAATAGTTTTTCTGTATTATTTATAGCTCATTATTAGCGACTTCTTTTTGTTCTTGTCTACTCTCGCTTGATTTACTTACACCTTTTATTCTATTCTATTCTAGTCTATTAAAGCATGTCATTCTATCATTCTAATAAAATTATGGCATTATTCTAATACAGTTACTTGTGTGTTAATCACGTCATGTATGTAATGAATCCATACTGAATCATACACGTGTGTTTTGCCTGATTTTCCCACGTCTATTCCTCGTTGATATCATACGACGCCTTATCCGCCCCACACCATTCTACCTTATATGCACGCATAGACGCGCCATACCCCAACTACCTTCTCTTTCTCTCTCTCTTTCTCTCTTTCTTTCTTACTCATTGTGTAGGTTCACTTGGCTATTCCTTCTCCTTTCTTTCTTCCTTCGTATATATCTATCACAAGTACACTATGACACTTAGTCCTATTTCAACCGAGCCCAAATGTTTATGGCGTCCTAAAGACCCGGATAACACGGAAATGTCGCGTTTCCGTCGTTAT
The DNA here is from genome assembly GCA_025201365.1 of Syncephalis plumigaleata. Lineage (NCBI taxonomy): Eukaryota > Fungi > Zoopagomycota > Zoopagomycetes > Zoopagales > Piptocephalidaceae > Syncephalis > Syncephalis plumigaleata. The sequence goes on along the minus strand of JAIXMF010000366.1, from coordinate 6,940 downwards.
GTTAATGAACGATACCATTTGCAACTGGGTAAGTTTTCTTTTTGTTGTAATTCCATAACTATACGTAGCATACTAATACGCATATATGGACTAGACGACTATAACGCTTTGTATACTTGGTCGTGTCGTGCTATCGGTGACTTCTGGTCGGCTGTATGGGATTATACGGGTGTTGTCGCTTCCCAACCGTATACGCGTGTTATTAACGAGTCAACATCCATGGATGAAATTCCCGTATGGTTTGAGGGAGCGCGTCTAAACTACGCGGAGAATTTACTACGTCGTGGTGACGATAAACACGTTGCTATTGTGGCCACGGGCGAGGGACAAACCACTCGACAATCGATTACCTACGCGGACTTACGTGAACGTGTACGTCATATGGCGACGGCACTACGTCGATCGGGTGTCACCATTGGTGATCGAGTGGCTGGCTACATACCAAATTGTGTCGAGGCGATTGTTGTTATGCTTGCTGCCACCAGTATCGGTGCCATCTACAGTGCAACATCACCGGATTTCGGTACTGTGGTAAGATGAATGCTTACTACTAGTATCTCTCTATTAGATGAGTTAATTGCTTGTTGCTTGCTATTGTTGTAGGGTGTACTCGATCGATTTAATCAAATTCGTCCCAAGATTCTTTTCTCTGTTAATGCTATCGTGTATAATGGTAAAACACACGATCATCTAAGCAAGTTGAAAGCAGTAGTTGAAGGTATGTTATTCGAGTGTATATATATGTTTTCATGTATGCTAATAAATGATATTGCCATTAGGCCTTGATGGACTTGAAAAAGTCGTAATCATTCCATTTGTTGCAGACTATCCTGTAGATACTGCTACTATACCGAAAAGGTTTGTATTTCTTGATATGAATCTATAGCGTGTGTGACTAACACTATGATATTCGTGCAGTGTTATGTTGAATGAGTTTATTCAGCCAGATGATACTGAACCATTAGTCTTTGAACAACTTCCATTTAATCATCCCGTCTACATTCTATACTCATCGGGAACAACCGGTAAGTCTGCCTTATTTATTTATATATTTGACAGTCTCTTTCTATTTATACTCATCTAATATTCATATTAGGATTACCTAAATGTCTAGTTCATTCAGCTGGTGTAAGTGATATACTTTAGATTGTTATTCATTACTCTGACCTATAATACTAATATAGGGCATGCTATTACAACATCAAAAAGAGCATATCATTCATAATAGTACAACGAGTGACGATGTATTCTTCCAATACACTACGGTAAGATTGTGATTGATAGACGAGTCATATTACTTTATTGTCAATTAATAATGGGAATGATGAAATGAATTATAATAGACGGGCTGGATGATGTGGAACTGGCTTGTGGCAGGATTGGCCACTGGTTGTACCATTGTTCTCTATGATGGCTCTCCATTTAAGCCTAGCCCTGATGTTTTATGGTCATTGACTGAGGAATTAGGGTAAGTACACGTCTAGTTATTCTATTGAAATGATGATGTGCTATAACGTGTATGTGTATGTATATATACTCAATAGTGTTTCGTTATTTGGTACGTCAGCCAAGTATATTCAAGCACTTCAAGATGCCAAATTCTCTCCTGGTAACTATTAGATTAATGCTACACTTATAGTTGAATAGCGCAGTATTCTAATCATATGTTTATGCCAAAATAGGTCGAAAGTATAGATTGGAGCGTTTACGAGCAATCTTCTCTACTGGATCACCATTATCACCGGAAAGCTACGAGTTTGTCTACAAGGAGATCAAGTCAGATCTATGTCTCGGTTCCATTACCGGTGGTACAGATATCTGTTCTACATTTGCTACTAGTTGCAATGCACTACCCGTCTATCGAGGAGAGATTCAATGTCGAGCACTTGGTATGAGCATTGAAGCATGGGTTGATCAAGGTAAGAAGGGAATAAACATTAGTAGTAGTAGTAGCTAATTGTTATTAATAGATAAGCCGGTATTTGGTCAAAGTGGTGATCTTGTGTGCACCAGACCATTCCCATGCATGCCAGTTAAATTCTGGAATGACGATAATAACAAGAAATATCGTGCAGCTTACTTTGACGTCTATCCAGGTAATTCTATCTATCTACTATTAGAAAGAGCAAGAAAAAGCATATCGATTGACTATGCCCATTGATTAGGTGTATGGTATCATGGTGATTTCATCTGGATTAGTCCAGTGACAGGTGGTGTTGTTATGTTGGGACGCAGGTAAATAATACACTTACTAGATTACATATAGATAGACAAATGAGTTAATACATAATGCTTATAGTGATGGTACACTTAATCCAGCTGGTGTTCGATTTGGTAGTGCTGAACTGTATAACATTGGTAAATAATCAGAACATTGACATATTAATGATGACTAGTGCTAACATACAAATAATAGTGGAAACCTATCCCGAGATTGAGGATAGTTTAGCTGTAAGTGTTAATGACAATCTAAATAGATGAATATACTAACACTCTCTTATTATTATTAATATTATTAATGTAGGTTGGTCAAAAGATGGGCGATGATGAACGTGTTTGTCTATTCCTCAAGATGAACAGTGGCTACACGATGACTGAGGAACTCGTTAATCGACTACGTGCTAATATACGCGAGAAACTAAGTCCACGCCATGTACCAGCGATTATTCTACCAGTGACAGACATTCCAGTAAGTGTAACGATGAACAAACCTATAGATAGCTTAACATCAATATGTGAATGTATTCTATAGTACACGGTCAATGGTAAAAAGGTTGAGATTGCCGTCAAGCGTATCATCTCGAATATTCCTTACTCGCCTAGTGGCACGCTTGCCAATCCAGAATGTCTAGACTTGTATCGTAATCTACCCGAATTAAAATTACCCGAGGAGCTTGTCTCTAATGCTCGAGGCAAGTCGAAGCTTTAGTATTGATGCGTGCTATTTATTAAATCTAACGCGAATTCCTCTATTAACACATGATTATTTGATGATTGCATTGAATTAGCAAATTGGCCTACTGCTTAATCACTTTGCTACATTCACAATAAAGTAACTGTTACTTTATGAGAGTTGATTAGATAACAGCTAGTTTTACATAATGCTTATCTAATAAGGAAAACACAAATCACTTTATTTAGAGTAGTTTAGAGAGATAATCAAGGAATGACGTATATACATTGGTGTTATTGATGCTAGTCCATAGAATGGTGGGTGCAGTAGCAGCTAAAGCCCAAAGTGATAAGCGTAATGCCGTTGATGCAGATCTAGCTCGTTTACTCGATGGCACAGTGTAATCATCTTCATTGAATACATTAGAATGATTTGTATCTGTATCGATTAGTGATAAGAAACTACGCTTTGTAGATTTCTCTATTAATATGTCACTATCATCATCATCATCAACATTATGCTCCATACATTTAATGGCTTTAGATCTTTCCTCCTCTAAATAAGCAGATAAATTCTGTTTCTGTGTCAATTCGTATGCATGTGTTATCGTGCATAAACGTCGTTCTAATCGATCCAATTCACGTAATTGATGTTGAAAATCTAGACGTAATCTTCTAATGGCATGTTTAGTTCTCTGCACCAATCTCTCGGCTCTTTTATGTTCCTTATCAATACGATATGCTTCTTCGCGAGCATCGCTTATGGTTGTATTCTCGACATGATTATTGCCATTTGATTTATCGTCTATAACAGTTGATGACTGTATGATGGATACAGATTCGTGACTAGTCTGATCATTCTCTTGTGTAGTATCTACATCTACTAATGTAGTGGATTCTTCTACATAATTGTCTAGTTGAGGAGATGCACAAGGTGAGGCAATGGGTGTAGTTATCGTATCAGATGATGACATCAATGGTGAGATTGATATGGCAGTATCGTTTGTTACTAATAATCGATTTGTTGTCGTTTCAACAGTGGATGTCACTAATTGATGAGCATTGGTAATCTCCGCTACTTGACTGCTATTACCGTAATCGGTTGATGTTTTGACTTCCTCGCAGGATGACGAGATAATCGATTGATATTGTAGAATTGCTTGTTCGAATTGCTTGTATAATTGATTAGCTTGTAATGTTCGTGTACGCAATTCCTTGTCTAACAACTGACAAGAAGTATCATAGCGTTGTCGACATTCATTGCGTAGTTCGTCCACCTTTATCCTAATACTTTCTGTGAGATTCATACTGTACAACGCTATATATATATATACTGATGAGATAGTGGAAGAGGGAAAGAAAATGGTATAGAGTGAGTAACAAGGAGAAAGGCACATGCCATTTGCATTGATTTCTTGTCTATGCAGCAATGGTAATGATGATATGGAGATCTATTTTTAAATTCGCTTGCATCTACTTCTTGGTGACATGAGCATGCTTGACTTTTACGTACAAGAAGGCGAATATGGACGACTTCATAATACATGCTAATTGGTGTTACCTGCCTTTATACACTTATCATAGATGATGATACACAGTTGATAAGTATGCCAGATACTTGTATGAAACCTGTACTTGCATGGTCTAGACTTGCATGCGAATACCTGTCGAGCCATGCGATACTTTAGCGGTGCTACGCTAATGGCCTACCAAATGATGCCTGTACTCTACGATTGCGTTAGTGCATTCCTTCTTTCCGATTGTTCAGCCGCATCAATACCGATTGTAACTTGCCACTATCCTATTTCATATATATATATACATATACATATATTATTACACTAGACTCTTTCATTATAATGCCGTCTATTGATTTTAGCAATGCAACGGATATGGCATGGTTAACAAATGCCAAACACTTGTGGGGAATTCCTTTGCATCCTCTTGGCGAGATGAATATGCTCGATTACTACGTGAACGAGTATAACGCGGGAAATCGCGGCAATGAATTAGCGGGTGTTCGATTTCAAATCATAAATGGCGCCATACTCATGTATATCGTGCTTCATAATACGAAGCAAGCCATAAATCTGTTGAACAATCGTCCGCGTGCTATCATCTCGTGGTGTTGCTTCATTCCGTGTATTACGGGTATATTGACCGCGACAATATTCATTATGCTAGAACTCGGGCTTTACTTCACCTGTAGACACGCCGTATGGTCACTCTCATTTGGCATATCCGTGTCGAACTTTTGCAACACCATGATCCTACTTCAGAAGGCGTACTTAATATCGTGCAGGCAGAAATGGATCATCTACGTGAGCGTACTCCCTATGCTACTGCAATTATCCTACGCGATTTGTACGACTTTTACCGGTCACGTCCGTATCCTACTAGAATCGGGATGCACCGTCTTCTACAGCTACTATACAATTTGGTATTGGTTCGCTATTGCCTTCCCTCTTAACACAGTTTTCTCTTGTATATTTTGCTATCATGCCTACCGACTGTATAGACAATACGGATCGGATGCGTGGAAGAGGCTAACGCGCGATGGCATTCAAACCATGTGCTTGGCGGCGATTTGTAATATTGTCTTTTGTTTCCTAGTGATTTCTCAAGCATTCGGTCCGAGATCCGATCTTTTAATTCCTACCGACTGGTAAGCGAACTAAGCGACAAATATTCTACTGCTATCGCTAATGCTTGTATCTATGTTTGCACAGGTTAATCGTTAACACAATGCTCATTCGAAAGTTCAATCAGCATCGTGATACCAATAATTTCTCGTCTCGAACAAAGACGCACAAAATATTGAGCACCTCACAAACTGAAAGTACTGTGTAAATGCTTATTAGTGCTTGTTTGTGCTTCAGTAATAACTATACTGTTAACAGATTGAGCAGCAATACTGATTTGTATTGATCAATAGGACATGTTTATTCAATAAATGATTGAATGATCTTGTAGATATATTTGTTGTTGTTGTACCAAGGAATAATGACTTGAATGACATGGACACTAAATGAGGGTCTTGCACCAATCCATTCTTGACTTGAATACCTATAATATCTACTTGGTGATGTCCTTGTCTTGTTTGCTTAATCGAGGAGGTCGGTGCGGGCTAGAGCAACGCGGTTGCGGAGGAGACCAAGAATCTAAGGAGCACGACGCTCCAGGACGGGACTAGCTTCAACGGCGACGGCAATAGCGATAATGGCAGAGAACTTCATGTTGATGTTGGCCTAGTGGAATGGATAGACAGATAAACAGACTAGAACGAAAATATAAGGCAGTGGTATATACGAGTAGTAGCAGTAAATAGTAGCTAGAGTAGTAATAGTAGTAGAAGAGTGAGTATGAAGATGGCGGATTAAGTGTGCGTAATGATTGCTTTTTGAATCCCAACTGTATCAATTGGGATTGACGAGAACCTTCTTAAAACCCGCTAAAGTATCGCGCCACCAGCATCTCAATAGCTAACTAGCTCGTTAGTTCATCTTACTGCCATTCGAATACTTACTTATCGTAGACACTTTATAACCTATTAGCGCGAGATATAGTATTTATTTACCGTGTTATTACATACTACCCGATGCATGCACCAAAGCTACTCAATGCACTTAGCCGTTTGGGAGTGTTAGGCAATGCCGTATCACGCGAATACGATATAGGTCGGGAGACGGGACAAGCGGGCCTATGGAAGATTCATACGGCAACGAAAAAGTCCACTGGACAGCGTGTCTCGGCATTTGTATCCTTTTCGCTGGACTGTATAGTGTGAACTAGCCACGAGTAAACCTTAACTTGCTACGTTGAATAGATCTTTGACAAGAAGCTATTTGACTCGCCAATGATGAACCTATCGAATCAGGAGCGTGAACAAGTATGCGAATTACTAAGCGTGAGGCAGTAGAATAAATGATAACTATAGAATAGTGATACAGCAGATTGCTTACTTGATGGCGTTGTTATAGGCGATGCAATTGACACGACTACGACATCCTTCAGTGTAGGTTTACCTGGACACGTAGATGCACGAGTA
>JAIXMF010000365.1:0-12980 GCA_025201365.1 Syncephalis plumigaleata | reverse complement strand
CAAAGCTACTAATGGCCGCACGGGAAACACTCACGGGATCCTATGCAGCCTATCGCGATCTCGTAGCATACCCTTAAAACGTATCAGGATTAATACGGGGTGACGTTAGATTCGATGGAAACTGCTACGTTTATCGTTACATTAATGGTGTACGCTGGAAGACTATTGGAAGGGAAAACTCTACGCAGAGCGTCTTCCTATTCTCAATCAAATCATGCCACAAATAATTCAAGGTGAATTGTCAGCAATAGATTGCGCGCCATATATATATTCTAACTTGATTTCAGGTTTTACCTATCTTTATAATGCGGGTATTAGACATAATGATCTACATCCGGGAAGTAGGTGTTAACTAAATGGTATTACAACCATCTAACACATATGTAAATGTAGATATTTTCATAAAGAAACCATTTTTTGGTAAAATGAGTATAGTTATAACGGATTTCGATGTAATAGGGCTTATCCTGACTCGATTAGACCTGCTCACAACGCAGCTACCGTCAATCCTCCTAATGCAGCGCAGTAACCCACCCGGTAATTATAGTTTATACGAGATTACAATGATAATCATAGACATTATAGTTATATTATTGTCATTTACTGGAATGAATAATAAACTTGATTACCATTTGATTATGATGATGATGATGATTTCATAGGCACACACACATCTACTCTAGTTTTCATTCTTTTTCTTATTGCTTTTTTCTACTGCTGTTACCACCACAATGCCACTTCCTAACTTTCGACGTATTTATGCTTCATTTCGTACACCGGAGGAAGAACGTCGCATTTCGCGTGAGGCATTCTTCAAGTGTGTCGGATTCGTCGTGGCTTGCGTGGCAATCACTTGGATGGCGAGTAAGCAACGGGCGTTATAGTTGTGTAGAACACTATCACAATAGAGCGTGATTCTTTTACAACGTAGAATTGTTATTTATTATAAATATATATATATATCCAGCTGTGCTTACAATTGGTTAATGCTACATTATGACACATGAATCCAAATCGGTATTGTTCGGATTATCTAATTTACGCTGGGCTACTTGGAGAATCGCTTGTAACGCTTGTACATCAGCATCCAATAGGGCTATGATGTGGATCGTGTTAATCAACGAGTGGAGCGGACCCATCCTAATGGTGACACTTACCGCGTTCTTCTAGTGTACGCTCGCGATCTTCATTTAGATCAAGTTCCTCTGGTAAATGCGCCCTTACTACACCACAAAGCTCCTCTAGCACGCTAGGATCGGTTTCTTGCAGGATACGCGGTCGAAGTCGTTCATAGGCCATTTGTATAAGACGACCCAGATTAATGGATAAAGTTTTGTTATCACTCGTGAAGAATACATGATAAAGCGATCGTTCCTCTGCGCCCATTGTCGTGACAAATGTTAAACTATCCAATGCCTAATAGTGAATTGAAATAAGTGTATGCCCAGTGCAATCATACTATGATTAGACTACCATTTCTACAAGTGTCACGCTGGGTTGATCCATCATCGATAGTCGTTCCTCGGTTAATGGTCCTAGTAATCGTTGTCTAATGTCGAGATACTCCATTTGACATGCTTCTAATGCTTTCAGACATCTAATATAAATAGTCATTTGTTAGTTAAAAGAGAGAGGATAGCGCTTTGCTATTTAGTGTTAGCGAGCAACGTACGATGCATCATTCAAAGCGAGTTGCTCTAGCTTCTCCAGTAACGGACGTATTTCAGGTGTAGTAGCTCTGAATTTTACGTAAAGCAACGGTAATAGGGCAGATTCACTTTGACGCTCACTCGGTGTCTGCGCGTTCATGTTAGTTTAGCATTCGGTAGTGTACGAGCAATAGCATGCCTACCTTTGCTTCCAATTTACGCGCAATTTCACGAGCCATACTCATCCATGCCTCGCTGACATGTTGTCTAATCAGTTGGCCTGCCTTGCCTCGACATTCCATAAACTTTTCCAAATAGGCTGTTGCTTCGCGATAGCTCGTCTAAATGGAGATCATACACATGTACATATGGTTGTTAATGAACTCGTTCAATGAACTAGTGACAATATCGACATGCTTACCTTCGTGGAAAGAAACTCGATAGATTGCTCCATAGCACCTAGTACAGGCAGGAAATCCGAGCGTAAACAAACAAATCGTGTGGCTTCCGCTTCGTCAACGTCAACATCCTGCGAATCAGCATCGATCATAACATCAAGTTGAGTAGGAGTGATCGGTGACCATCCAGGTGAAGTGGGCGGTAATGGCATCATTCCAGCCGCGTTTGCCGGATCAATCAATCGTACCAGATGCGAGAGTCGATCGAAATAGTCCAATTGTACGGCAATGGCATCCGCTAATGATACTAGATGAGACTGGTAGATTTGCAATGATTAGCTGAGCTCGTATTCAATTATTGCTCCAACGGTAGTCGTACCTGTTTCTCCAATAGCTTCTCGGAGATTGCACTTAATGACGTGGTAGTCTGACGTATTTGCTGCTCGGAAGTCGACAGGTACTCGAGTTCCTTGTTTAGTGCCAATAAAGATTCTAGTAACGTGTCGCATCGATTCACTCCACGTTTAAGCCAGTGATAATGTCGACTATTCATGCCAAGTAAGCGACTAGCCTCACTCAATACGATAGTATACTACTTACTGATATAGCGTATCCGTATGCTGATTATCTGTTATTATAGCGGTATATACTGGATCATCATTACCTACTATGCCATTAGTCTCTTACGCAAATAGTATTCAGTAAACTTTAGGGAGTCTTACCATTGTCAATGAGTTGCTCATTGTTACTACTATTTGCAACTACGGAATCTATAGTTTGTTGCGTGTCTTCTCTGGTTGATTTGGTCATTTGCGCAAATAGAGCGTCTAAACTATTGGCACTTGCTAGTTCCTTAACAAGTGTCTCATACTCGGCACTAGGTAGCGGATATAACGTGTCCCAGTCTTCTGGACGACGTCCATGCTGTCCGGTACGATTTATCTGCGGAGAACCAGCACGTCCTTGTAAATATGCCATATTTCAAGCTGTTTAAAAAAGGAAAAGTAAACAACTAGCAATCAGTGATAGATAGATAAATAAAAGGTAACGCGATGATTTCTACGTAAACATCAAATGCATCAATTTATTATTATTATCGTTAATGAATAATGAACGACATTCAAGCATTTTCCGTTTCTTTCGGCGTCTTAGTAAATAGCTGAATGGCGTGAATACCCGCTTGAATCTCTGGATTGATCTCCTTGTAAACGAGACGATGTCGCTGCGGAAGTGACTATCACAACGAGTGGTTAGCTTATTTGTCGTCATTGTTATTATCGCTGCTCTTGTTGTTGAGCATGTATTGCTACGGCAACACTGCATCTTACCTTGCCTTCAAACATCTCCGATATTACGCGTATACTAATAGTAATAGCAATGTGTAATAAACATGATAATTAGCCTACGTTGAACCTATCACTTAACTGTTGCTTCTTACCGAAAGTGTGTTTCATTCGGAAAGGAATCGTTAATAACTTGTAGTGTACGTGGTGCCAACGCTGCATTCAACTGATAAAACGTAAGTCATACGAATAGTAGTGCTACTAATAGTAGTAAGGTGCTACCTTCTTTTCCATACTAGTAGTTAGCGGACCTTTCTTCGACGTGGTATTGTCGGTCGTGTTGCTATTCGTTTCACTGCTGTAGACGCGTCGTGTCATTGCAGCAGGTAGCAACAAGGGACGAGATAGTCTGGCGAGAGCCACTCGACGTACTAGAGAAGTAGACGCTTGCATAATAAAGATGAACTAGCCTGAAAAAAAACAAAAAAGCCTGTAGATGCAATGACAAAATGAGTTGACCTTCATCAACTATGTTTTTCCCATTATTTGCAATAACAATCATTCTTCAATGAATCTTATCCATTGTTTACATCGACATTTCTTTACAAATAAATAACCTCTATATTGCTAGAATACCTATATATATATAAAGAGAGGATTCTACGTTATTACATCGCGTCATCATGTAATATTTGTAGCTTAGGTGCAGCTTTGTATATTTCATATATATGTATACGTTTGAATGATCAGCCTAGTTACCATAATCATTTCATTTAATAATCAATGAATCTACGCATGTAATCTCATGCGCATATTCACCTTGATCGATATTTGTAAATCCTAATAGATGAAATAGTGCTGTTGTCAATTGTATATCCCACGTAGTTCGTATAAACCGATACATTTAACATTTGAAAAATGATGAATCTATGGTATAGTAAGCATGGATTAACTGCATCCTTGCTACTGCTATCATGGATATGCACGGTACTTGCCGAACCTCACATGTAAGTGATATCGAATCAATAGGTGAAATACACAGATATGTAGGCTATACAGCTAATTGTTCGTTAGCATTACACTACAGCGAATTAATGCTGATAGCGCGAGAACACCGTATAAAGTATTGAGCGCAGTTACCATGTCGCGTAAGCGGATAGTTTACAATCGAATGAGAGATTACACGCAAGGCACAACGTCAACCTTATCGAGGAAGAATGACAAATCAAAAGATACTACATTGACATATGGGCTACCGACAACCAGCAATGATTATAAGGATGATACCATTACCAATACTAATAAGACATCATGGTGGCAGCAATTTAGTAATAAGGCTTCCACGTTGTTTACAAAGTTTATGCAAACTATAATTGATGCAGATGATATAGTTAGTAATTCAAAACGATCCTCTTCTACTTCTTCCACCTCTTCTACTACTGGTAATTCTCATAATAGCTCAACTGTGCAACATATAAATGTTAGCATGTCAGAAACCCATTTAAACGGCAGTAATAGCAATAATAATAATAATAATAGTCGTACAGACGCGGATCGATTAACACAAGCCATAGGACAACATGATAATGGTACAAGCATATCATCCGTATCGGCAACCGTTAAGCAACTACGACAAGAAATAAAACTCATCAATGATTTCGACGTGGATTACTACGGTATTGTCAATATTGGCACGCCAGCTCAATCATTTCGCGTTGTATTCGACACCGGTTCTTCAGGTAATTATTATTTTATTCCACTCTACCTTAGCATTAGCATTATCCTAACTGCCTAATAATATTGCTAGACTTTTGGGTAACCTCGAACAAATGTCGCAGTAAAGCGTGTAAGAATCATCGACAATTTAATGCCAGTAGCTCGTCCAGCTATCAGGATACTTCTCGTCGATTCCATGTTCGTTACGGGACGGGCTCCCTGTTTGGCGCGGTGAGCACGGACGTGGTGAGTATCGGTGATCTGGTGGTGGAGCAGCAAACGTTTGGCGAATCGATACAGGAACCGGGCAACACATTCCAGGATGTACCATTCGATGGTATTCTCGGTTTAGGCTTCGCTGAAATTAGTGATCAACAAGCTCGTCCGGTATTCCATAACATGGTGACACAGGGCAAGGTGGACGCGTCGATATTTGCCGTTTGGCTCAATCGATACGGACGACCTGGTGCGGGTGGTGAGCTCATGCTCGGCGGTGTCAATTCGGCACGCTACACGGATCCAATCCGTTGGATACCCGTGGTAACAACGGGATACTGGGAGGTGGAACTACGCGACGTACGAATTGACGGTCGGTCGATTATACCGCCAAGGTCGGGTGTATCGAAACGACACGCCGCCATTGACACGGGCACCTCGTTGATCGTTCTTCCTCAGCAGGACGCTGTGGCATTCCACGCCAACATACAGGGTGCACGTCGACTACTAGGTGAACACGATAGTCTATGGTCGGTACCATGCCATTTGACACGTCTGCCCCATATATCATTTGAATTCGGGAACTCGCTCTTTAGTCTACCGCCTGCCGCATGGGTGATTCGTGACGAGAAGGGATTGTGCTATTCAGGGTTTACCGCATCAAAAACACTGGTAATTCGAATAGACGATGAATTCATACCGCTAATAATAACACTAATGTGTATGATATCATTTCTAGAGCAATCTCTGGATTATCGGCGATGTATTTCTACGTGAATGGTATAGTATTTACGACCTGGGCAATAGTCGAGTTGGATTAGGTATGATTGGTTGTATATCAAGGAGAAACAAACAACACCCTAGCAATGACATGACTAACAATGTTGATATTAGCAAAAGCCACTGAATCTTGATGATACAATTTAGAATAGAAGCACTAACAGGTTATGGCTGATTCATATCATTTAATACAACTTGGAGATCAATTAGAACAATAAAGCATCATTAGATAGCTTACAACCATGATCACTATTGTTCTACATTCATAATATATATATTAGCAATGCTTAATAAACATTTTATTAATCGATGCTACCCAATATGGCTCTTATTAACTAGATTATTAACAACAATTATTACATTTGACTCGAGTTGGGATCTGATTTTGATGTCATACGACGCTGTGAGTTTGCAGGTGATTTCGGTAGTGGTGATGGCACGGCAGCAGTACGACTATTCGGACTAATGGCACTCGATGCCGACATGGGCGATCGATGTCGCGACAATGGTAGTAAATTTGGCTGTCGATCCATCATTAATGGCGATGTTGCCGATAACGTGTAATTAGTAATGGATAATCGTCTTTGAGCCGACTCGTTCGTATCTCGTCGTCCATGTCGTTTCACGTTGTTTCTTCTCCTTTCAAACTCGTCCACCGCACATTCTAATCGTATTGTAAGTTTATATTAGAGGAAAATGCTAATAATAGTAATAGTAATAGTAATAGCAAGTCACTTACTTTCCAATTCCGTCTGAACCAGTGAAGAATATGCCCAATCCGTGGCGGAACAACCTGCTCGATTTCGTGTTGCGTAGCGACAACCACGTATGACTAGTAGTTTTATAGTCTATATACAAATACAAATAGACATAGATGTTAATTCAACTCTCCTCTAATTACTTTTATCTGTATAATACATACATTGATATGTCCAAAGGCTGATGCACTATTTCGAATAATAGTAATAGTAATAGTGTGTATTCATGGTTATTAATTCTATATATCAATGATAATGCTATCTCGTCTCTTACAAATGCAATGCCGTCGATCCTTCCTTATCGGTGTCATCCGGATTGATGCCAGCATCTAAAAGAAACTAAATGAACACTGGCATTAGTTTGCTGTCCATTTTAAGAATATTAGAGTTGTACCTACCTCCACAATACCATCGCAGCCATGTTTTGCCGCATGCATGAGCGGAGTTCGACCTTCCTGGTCAGTCAACGTCATACAATGGGGAAATCGATGCGCGTATAGACTAAATATCTTGATGATCAACTATGGTTAGTGTCTTGAATGTAGTAGTAATAGTAGTAGTAACTATGTTTCTACATATCACTCACCTCTTGATGATTCTTCTCGGCTGCCAATACAAGAATCGTTTTCATACAATAGCTCTTGATAAATGAATGTATAATATATATTAATACAGCTATAATAGAATACCTTTATACTAGTGCTATACCTGTGAAATCTGATGGTCATCATGACCTCGCTCAAGAATGAAACGAACCACCTCCGTGTGTCCACTAAGCGCGGCTAGCATCAATGTAGTCCTATATTATAGTGGTTAATAAATAGTTTAACTTTAGCTATTACATCAATACAATATGATAGCTGCAAGTAACTAACTAGCTAGCTAAGCTTACCATCCATCTGACGGGTTGATAGCACGAAGGTTAGGCGGTGCACGTCCACTTGCTAGTAAACGCTTAATAGATATGAGATTGCCCTGTTGTGCGTAGAGTAAAAGTCGACGGGTATCACCCGGTATTTCAGGGTCAATAGGTCGAAACGAAGCGGCAGCACGATCGATAGCTGTACAATGTGCCGATATCCCATTTAGTGGTGCCAGACCACTATCCGGCAACATTATACAATAAGTAGCGAAATAAACACAAACACACACAAGCAAATAAAGAAACAAACAGACAGACAAATAAAAAGGATGAACAGCAATAACTAGTAGTAAAAATGACGGTGATGATATTGAAGAGGAATAGCAGGCTTAAAGAACAATCTTGACAAGATGGCGAAGGGTAAAAAGGTGAAGAATTAACAATGAGAGAAGAGAATGAGGCCAAAGTGTTCAAACTTGTTTGTCTTTCGAATTGTATGAAAAAGGAACGGCTCTCAGTTGATTTAAACCGGCTAGCAAACCCATTGATGTTTATTTATTACATCGCAATAGTGTCAGCTCTAAATTTTGATGTATATGACGTTTATCACATTTCATAGATCATTAGATGGATAGACAAAGCACGTATACTGCTTTAGAGAGAAAAGGATCATCAAGATAATGTAGGCACAACGATCAATTGTTTGCTGTTGTTGTTGTCTTCTACAATATTTAACTTAGTTTAATGTATATTTTTGTAAGCAATTGTCGCTACACCATTAGAATGATAGGTTGGCAAACGTTTAGGCATTAGTCTCATGCTGTTCATGAATAGAATCGGCTATCTCTGATATCAATTGGTTATCACTCTCTGATACCACCGAGGACTCGAGAAATCGAACCTATACGACGTGTTAATCAGTTTACCGAACAAACATAAACGAATCACCACCAATGCTACTACTACTACTACTACTACTAATACTTGCCCAAGTACGGCAAACTTGAAATAGATTATTCTGATATGTGTTTATACGCTCACAGTTATGAACTAGCCTACACGTCTCCTCTTCCAAAAACACAAGTTTCTTTTCCAACACTTACGATTCAAGCAGATTCGGTCAGTTAAATATTTCGCCAATCTATCTCATTACCTTAGCAACTGGGCTCACCTTTCAGTTGTTCCTCCATACTAATATTGGACCAAAGACAATTACAAAAAGAAATGAACCTACAAGATAATGAAAAATAGAGCGGAAAAACTATGGCCATGCGCGAACAAATAATTTTTGAATGAAAATACACGTCTATCATCTTTGCTCACTATTACAGGGTTTTTCCAACCAGTTGGCGTTGTTAGCCTTTAACTTTTGCTTTCATTGAAAACTAATTTTGCATATTAGCTAGCATCTTTGTCTTTGTCAGTATGTGAGTATGGACTCCCCCATTAGCTGATACTTTATTCTTTGTTTAGCATTCGCCTCATGTTATTTACCACAATGCGAATGCCATTAAGGCCACACCAAACAGTGCTCTGCATAGCTAGAATTTATCTTGCACCGAGAATGTATCTGTCAAATAATGAAAAGCTTTTTTGTTAGCAAAGGTTTGATGACGTATCACATTGAAAGTATACGCTATTAAAGAAAGAATCTATTAACGTGACTACAAATTATATTCATTTGCAAGACAACGGTCAAAGAATGTCTGAGCATGTTTAATCCAAGCAATGCGGTCATTTTTTGTGATAAGCTTGCTGGATTCTATTATTCGCTCCTCAATAGTATCATTCTTGCATAGCTCAGGTCTTCTTACGTCTGCCTTGAGTTTTGATCAGCATTCCTCTATAGGATTTAGAAATGGTGAATAGGGCGGTAGGTAGGCGCAGTGGTGACCAATAAGCTCTAGTAGTTCTGCCACTGCTTTGGATTCGTGAATGGGCGCATTATCCATAATAAAGTATCGATTCTTCATATCGTTCTCGGCCAAAACTGTAATGGCCTGTTGTAAGAACATTAGGAAATGTGTAGTCCTTGTTCCGATACGTCCGTGTATTTCCTCCGCTTTGGCGCCTTTCGTTTTGCGTTTCTTGACCGCTTCTAGCTTTGGCGTCTTCATGAGGAAATTTAGAACGTCATCGGCACTAATAGCATCCACAACTGAATGTGTCACGCCACGTTACGTGAGGACTGTCGCTTTTGCTGGTTGCCCTTCCAATGATCTCTTCAGCATGAGCATTGCTATTCATGTTTAAAATTAAAATAAAAACACTTGCAAATTGTAAATACTGAAAGCGCGGCAAGTAAAACCACATCAAAGGCAAGTCAATTGTATAATGGTGTAGTTGTACCTAGTTACTTTAATACATGTCTGCATTCTAAATGCCCTTGTGCTTGTATGCTGAAAGGCCATTGTGTCAAAGATATTATTGTGTCAATATGTCAATACGTCAATATGCTAATACGTCAATACGCGAATATGTCAATGCGTGAATACGGCGATACGTGGATATGCCAGTGTGCAATGTTATCAGTGCACGTTACCTCCTATCATCATGTATATCGCAAATAACGATCGTCTATTTCCTTAGGCCACCGGGGTCCTACTTGCTTCCTCGACCAGTGATTCGCGTGACAGCGAACACACCGTTGCTCCAACGTCATAATAATCCCTCGTGTCAGTGTGTATAATAACCACAATCTGAATAATGCGATAATTCTTTGTTCTTTATTTTAATAAAAATATAGGGGCATATATATTTGCTTCTGTGGTGCGTACAATCATGTTCACGCCATAGCTATTGTTTCACGTATAGATTGTTGATTCCTGTTGACCTGTGTATGTTATCATCAGTTTTGTAGATTATTAAGGCGGATTAAACCAACAGCAATTGAGTTTTGGTTAATTGATAGATTGTTACAATGTGTCAATAGCGCATAATGACGACATTCATTGTCTCAATAACAATGGCGCATAGTGTCAATGTTCTAAGCTATCAGCACTCCATTATGTCAGTATGACAATAGCGCATAGTGTCAACACTCATTGTCAACGTTCATTGTCTTGATATGACTATATACAGAAGCATGCAAAATGCTTAAAAGCACGTTAGAATTTTTATTTATTAACAAGTTGCTTACAAACACCTCATTATAGATGTTGCTTTGTAAATGCTTAAACATCATATGTTAACCCAAGCAGCCAGAATACAGTGCATACTAGACACTTTGAAATGGATTGGTAAATTATTGGTAACAATTAATAAAGTATCAACAAGTTTATTAGAAAAGTATTAAGAACTCGATTTGCTCACACAACTGCCGAAATGCAATCATGATCCTTGAAGCATAAAAACCAATCATTTTATTAATTGACATAGTATTATTTGTATCATTAGATAGAGAGAAAGAAGCCCTATTGTAATATGAATGGAAGTGATTAAGCTTACATTGAGGAATAAATGAAATTGTAAAAGTGGAAAACATTCTGGTAATTGTGTAAGTCAGTGTATTTGTAT
This sequence comes from Syncephalis plumigaleata, assembly GCA_025201365.1. Taxonomy (NCBI): domain Eukaryota; kingdom Fungi; phylum Zoopagomycota; class Zoopagomycetes; order Zoopagales; family Piptocephalidaceae; genus Syncephalis; species Syncephalis plumigaleata. Next base: position 1,802 of record JAIXMF010000365.1, on the reverse strand, counting down.
AAGTATTATTTAGCTGTAATACGTTGTAAATAACAAATAAAATCATTTATTTGAAGGCAACATTCTTAGAATTAGTGACGAGCGCGTTTCTTCTGCTTGAGGAGCTTGAGAATAGGTATATGTTACTGCTTCTTGATGGGATGGGAAGCTGGGACTGGGCAAGCTGGGACTGGGTAAGCTGGGACTGGGTAGTCAGGAGTTGGGGCTGGATAGTCAGGAGTTGGAGCTGGGTAATCGGGAGTTGGGGCTGGATAATCAGGAGTTGGAGCTGGATAATCAGGAGTTGGAGCTGGATAGTCAGGAGCTGGATAAGCTGGGACTGGGTAATCGGGCGTTGGAGCTGGATAATCAGGAGATGGGGCTGGATAATCAGGAGTTGGAGCTGGGTAATCGGGAGCTGGATAAGCTGGGACTGGGTAATCAGGAGTTGGAGCTGGGTAATCGGGAGTTGGAGCTGGATAATCAGGAGTTGGAGCTGGATAGTCAGGAGCTGGATAAGCTGGGACTGGGTAATCGGGCGTTGGAGCTGGATAATCAGGAGATGGGGCTGGATAATCAGGAGTTGGAGCTGGGTAATCGGGAGTTGGAGCCGGGTAGTCAGGAGTTGGAGCTGGGTAATCGGGAGTTGGAGCTGGATAATCAGGCGTTGGAGCTGGGTAATCGGGAGATGGGGCTGGGTAGTCAGGAGTTGGAGCTGGATAGTCAGGCGTTGGAGCTGGATAATCGGGAGTTGGAGCTGGGTAATCGGGAGTTGGGGCTGGATAGTCAGGCGTTGGAGCTGGGTAATCGGGAGTTGGAGCTGGATAGTCAGGAGTTGGAGCTGGGTAATCGGGAGTTGGGGCTGGATAGTCAGGAGTTGGAGCTGGATAATCAGGAGTTGGAGCTGGATAGTCAGGAGCTGGATAAGCTGGGACTGGGTAATCGGGCGTTGGAGCTGGATAATCAGGAGATGGGGCTGGATAATCAGGAGTTGGAGCTGGGTAATCGGGAGTTGGAGCCGGGTAGTCAGGAGTTGGAGCTGGGTAATCGGGAGTTGGAGCTGGATAATCAGGCGTTGGAGCTGGGTAATCGGGAGATGGGGCTGGGTAGTCAGGAGTTGGAGCTGGATAGTCAGGCGTTGGAGCTGGATAATCGGGAGTTGGAGCTGGGTAATCGGGAGTTGGGGCTGGATAGTCAGGCGTTGGAGCTGGGTAATCGGGAGTTGGAGCTGGATAGTCAGGAGTTGGAGCTGGGTAATCGGGAGATGGGGCTGGGTAATCGGGCGTTGGAGCTGGGTAATCGGGAGTTGGAGCTGGATAATCAGGAGTTGGAGCTGGGTAATCGGGAGCTGGATAAGCTGGGACTGGGTAATCGGGCGTTGGAGCTGGGTAATCGGAGTTGGAGCCGGGTAGTCAGGCGTTGGAGCTGGTAATCGGGAGTTGGGACTGGGTAGTCAGGAGTGGAGCTGGATGTCGGAGTTGGAGCTGGATAATCAGGTGTTGGAGCTGGATAATCAGGGTTGGAGCTGGATAATCAGGCGTTGGGCTGGGTAATCAGGCGTTGGAGCTGGATAGTCAGGTGTTGGAGCTGGATAATCAGGTGTTGGAGCTGGATAGTCAGGTGTTGGAGCTGGATAATCAGGCGTTGGGCTGGATAATCAGGGTTGGAGCTGGATAATCAGGAGTTGGAGCTGGATAGTCAGGAGCTGGATAAGCTGGTTTTGGGCAAGCTGGTTTTTTCTTGTGAACCGGAGCCTTGCTCGGATAAATGTATTTTGGCGCAGCTTCAGCTATAAAGTGGCCATTGTTAGTGATAGCTAGAGA
>JAIXMF010000364.1:0-12999 GCA_025201365.1 Syncephalis plumigaleata | reverse complement strand
AGTACACCTAGTATGGCTACATGACAGGGGTATGGTGGGCAATGCATTGACCCTGGCAGAATGAAGAATCGCGCAATCGATGGACTAGTCGATGGTGGTACAGGTAATGGGCGATATTCATCGGCATGTTATTTGTTTCGTCTTATTCTAATGGCACAATTCTATCATATATATATATAGTACGCGATTGGCCGAGTCATTGCACAATGAAGGTCTCGTGGATCAGCGTCATTTTCTAAAATGGATACTCGATCGACTCGCTACATCTGGATTGGAACAAACGGTCGTGCTACTTCCTCTAGTACTTGCCGCTACTTGATGATATCATCCGATCTCGAGCATTGTCTCGTATATTGATTAATGCATTACTCGAAAAGTTGCAAACGGTAAGTTGTATTCGATCATGTTACGCGTGTGTGTACACTAATACTGCTTATTTATCCGTATAGGTATTTCGTTTATCGGAAACAGAGGGTAAATCACGTCGATTTCAACATGCCATAGATGAAATTGCTGTCACTTTACAAGTGAGTAATTGATGGCACAAATAATACACACATGTATACTAATGCCACACCGCTAGTTGATATGTATTCGTTGGCCGGATGCTATCGTCCAACCCAAATCATGGCATCGCTACGAGCTAACACTAAAACGATTGTCGTCAATCGATTCAATTGTAGTGGCTGCCACGCAGCAAACACAATTGCTACAAGACTATTTGGTGAAGATTGAACGACGTAATCAAGCGTTTACCATTAGAGTCAAGGAACCGGAACTAGTGGTGTATAAGGTTCGCCCGCTATTTACTATAGATCTATTATTTATTTACATTGATGATGATACTAGTTATTACATGCGTTACTCGATCCAAAATCACGAGAATCGGCCATGCAACAGTGGATTGATCGAACACATAAACAACTGGCACAATCCGTTAAGCAGCTATGCCAATGGACTATTATTGCGGGAAACAATGATGATTGCATCTATGTTGCAACCGCCCTACTCACTAAGCTGCGTCAAGCATCGGAGAAATCGGTGCAGACCGAGTTACAATCGATACTCGTTGAATTCCTGGAACAATCTGTAGATGGTATGTCGTTTCTTTATTATTATTATTGTTATGTTGTTATACTAATCTATTCATACGTATTTATTAGAAGATATTCAACGACTAGTACGACTCTATGATCAATTAATACAATATAACGTATTCTCGTATACGCGATACTTAAGACGACTTGTGGTCTGTGGTACACTACAGAATTCGATGTCGGAATCGGTAAGTAGTTATACCCATGTCTGCCTACTTGATGATAAAGCAGCAGCTTATACAATCCATTATAGTTTTCGCAACGTCAAATAAACATCTTGACGGCACTTCCATTCAAGAACACCAATTCAGCAGCGGCTAATCAGCGTCATATTCTTTTGTACGGTATCAACTCGACTGTAAGTAAAGTAGATAGCTGATTGATTATGCATCAATTAACTATAACCATATAAATACTAGTTGAATCCCGAGGAGAATACTATACATACGCTTGTAACACGACTATCAGACAAACTGCCCTACTTGGCTGCCAGCAATCTAGATAACAATAACAACGGTAACAACAGTAACAACAACTCGGATGCATTTCAAATGAACGGCACATCTGCTCTTGCTACGAGACATGATGATCAAGCTAATTCGACGGATGCCAATCTGAAATCACGTCGTACATTCACACCTGTAGCTGCTATGACAGAGCCATTAATTGATGATGCCACACTGGATGACGAGCTACAACTGGAACTCGATGAAGATACGGTAACCCTACTAAAGGATAGTAGTCGATACTGTCAAGTGTACATTACGCGACAATGGCTTATGCCACTTGTTAAACAATTTGTCGTCAAAGAAGTGCAGTAAGTGATGTGAACATGCATTATCCGTAATGATTACAACATTAATCGATTACAATAGAATTGGATTGGATAATTGGCGGGTTATTACATCGCCTGGATCGTCGCTACTTAATGCACGACAATTGGCCACCATCATTAATATTATGGAGATAGTGCAGGACACGCGTACTTTGATTGAAGTAAGACTGATGGAATAGTTACATCTATGAAATGATCATTAATATCTGATTACCTATTTTAGTTAGTATTATGGGTAATTGATCATACCGAAGATCAAGCAATGTGTATACTTTGCATAGATACACTACTACGACATGACACTTGTATAATGGCGTTACAATGGCAGACTAAGGTGTTTGATGTGATTGCCACTAAAGTAAGAAGTCATATTATATTATTTAACTATGCAAAAGCTCTTATTTATATTTGAATTGTAGTATGCACGACTAGGCATAAAGAGTTGCGGCTTTAATATGATGAACAGTTTGAAACGACTAATAAGCCGTGGTTACGGTACGGTAGATCAAGTAAAAGCAAAGGTAACTGAATGAATAGAGTCAAATGATAGAGTATTTAGTTATTTACATACACATGTGATTACTATTCTAGTTGGCAGATCCAGAGTTTACTCTACTGGTAAGTAATTATATCATTAAAGTATTTATAATACATTTATTAATGTGTTGATTTGTCTATGAAATAGATGACAAATACTTCGGGTGGATTATCGGCCAATTCCTCATTGCCACCGCTACCTTCCAATACTTCGGCATCGACGAGCAATCCGCTTCATTCCTCCTATGCTACGCCAAATACAGTAGCTGCTGGTGCAGCCATGGCAACCACTACTGCTACCTCGAATCTTATCCTATTACCCGATCAGATTAGCGATATGCGATTCCAACCGTTAATCCTCGATACACGTCAGGTGGCCACACTAGCTCAGTCTATTTGGTTTAAATATCACACGGAGACCAATTGGTTTACCCGATTACTCGACTCGTTGAACGTATCGCTGGATGAACACGCGGAAAGTCTTTACGATCCTGTTAAGGCGTGTCAAAAGTTGCAAGTATTCGCCAATCTCATCGGCTATTTAATGCGAGGTGACATAGCACTACGCCATCTACTGCAACAATGGATCAATGATCGAGTTATGACGGATCAGGCAAAGTTAACCTCGGCAGAACATCGTAAATGGCGATTACTCCTTCTGCTGACCCTGATAGCTCGTGATAGTTTCGACTTGATATACAGTTTAGAGAAGATTGTTAATCCATTGCTAACCTCCATCACTAATGATACGCAACAACAAGTAAGTAGTATATGTTGTAACACGCATATCAATGAACCGTTATTAATGCATCGCGACAGACATGGGATAAAGCATTGGTTGCTGATTTGTTAAACTGGCTTTCCGCTGTTCTACTACAAAAATCATCCTCGTTTGTTCAACTAAGCATAGAGGAATCATTACTGTTAGAGACACGTATTTGCACGCAGATCGAGCAACTTGTACAGTGTAGAAATATTCTCTCACTATTAATACCGTTAACCAAATTGGAAATGGCATTACCGTTGAGTGATGCACTACGACATCAATGCCACGGTTTACGTCATCAACTATTGAAGGCCAATTGGTTTAAACAAGCGTGTCTAAGTGATCCCATGTCATTTGTAAACTATCTAGTACAACAGAAATCGGAAACAACGCGTGAATCATTCATGCTCATACTTCAATCGGGATTAATCATGACGGGAGCACCAGGTAAGTTGTGACTATTGTCAAACTATCCATCTACTACAGTAGCTAATAGTGACTAGAAAATGGTCATTCACCGGATGAAACATACTATATGGAGGCATTCTCCTATGCACTCTCCAATCTATCACCATGGAATTTGACTCATCATCGAGCCATTATTTATTTGGCATTAACCGGATTAGGCTACGATCCTCAGAATGAACAATCATCTAGAGCGAGAGAAGAGGAGCAGGACAGTCAAACGACATCCATGGATATTGATGGCGAAAGCAATACAGTACTGACGAATGAGAGTGGTAAGGCAACTACCACATCGGAACATGATTCATCGATTGCATGTGCCTTCTTTGAGTCGATTGTCCTGCAATCCACTACGGATTTACAATTATTGTATGAGATTATCTTTGACATGCCAACTAGTGTATTATGTCTAGTAAGTAGTAATGAATGAATGAATGTTACCATTAGCAACTACTAATAATGATGGTTTACGTAGCTTATTAGACATGGTCAACACTTACTTGAAGCATCTATGACATCATTCCCCGTTAATTTCGTCATCTTTCCAGGATTAGTCGATAATCCAATCATGTTTACAACATCATTAGAAAGAATGTACACCATCATGTTAATGTTAATGGCACGAGCTGATACATTAAATGAGAAGATGGAGAAAGTACTAGAACAGATGGCTTGTTCACTACTAGCACAACTACAACGACTAGTTACTCATACTAAGGTAAGCATTATAATTGATCAATAATAATAATAGGAATGAGATAATAATTTATTGTATTGTATACTGAATAGGTATTAACGATGATGACATGTAAATCGTTAAAATACAACGAAGCCATTAAATTAATTGAACACGATCAGGTAAGCAAACTAATATACATACATATATACATATGTATATGTATTAATCGATTAATTTGTAATATCTATAATGTATCATAGACTGTATTAGAAGAGGATCAAGTAAGTTTATTAGTCAATGATTGCATTCCATGTAATATTCATAATTGAAATATTTCTAGTCTAATCAACAAGCAACCTTTGATCAATTGCGATTATGGTAAGATATCATGTAATATATCTATATATCTATATATATATACTGTAACTCTTATTACTATTAGTATGGAATTACGACTACGTTTAACTGTACCACTCTTGACAAGATTGCTAAGTCAACCACAAACATGTGCCACTGACAATTGGATTGTAACCTTATTAGAATTGTTAACGGTTAGTCATTATTGATTGATCAATTCATTATAGTGTAATACTAATCGTGTAACTTGTATAGAATCCTTTAATGACAGATACATCCTATTTCGATAGAGTAGAAATGCCATGTAATAATGATCATGATGTTAACAAAATGGGCGAGAGTAGTCTATTCGAGTTTACACTTGATCTCCTTTCATTCCTATTAGATGGTAAGTGTATTCAAGTAATTTGATACTAATGTCTTCATTAACCCTTAATACAATAGAAATCCCTAATGATATTCGTAAACATGTTCTCGGTACAATGAGGGTAAGTGGATGAATTGCTTTTGATTATCAATCGCGTATTTATACTTGTATAGAATATGGAGGTACAACTTGATCTACCTCAGGTATACGCTGAACGTATTCGACGTGTACTCCCCTTCAAGGTGCGGTATGCATATCAGTATACAACACCGACCGAACTAGCACCGTTATTAGATCCATGGCGATGGTTAGAGGATACACCGGTGATTATGGGTAGACATCCGGCTTCTGTATCAACACCGGCACCATTTACACCTAATACAGGCGGTATCGTATCCACACCCGGCACTGGTGATGACACAGTCATTGTGCCTATTAAACCGGATACACGTAATGATACACCCTTGTCACTTTCTCTATTCGGTACACGTCGACTACAACGAGTTGACTCAACACTCGTGGCAGCCATACATGGTGGACAAGTCACCGCTGGATGGTCATGTCCCACAACAATAAACACTACATCAAGTGTAGATGGTAGTCATCATCAACATACAGCAGGAGATACACGTCAATCCAAGTTAACCTCACCTGAACCGGGTGAACTTGCAGCAGCAGCAACAACAACAGATAATGTTGAAGTAATAGCCACAACTAGTCAAAAACGACCAGCTGAAGATGAATTACCAGATATCTAGTTTAGTATATATGTTATAGTTATTAATCCTATTCACAAAAGTATTTACAATAAATGTAATAATGACAGTATTGTTCACTTTATTCTATTGTGTTATTATTGTGTGTGTGTGTGTGTGTAGTAAAGAAGACAAAGACAACGACAATAGACGACATCTATGAATACATATTATGTTAATTGGATGTAATACTGAACAAAGAGAGAGCTCAATAGCTGTATATGGTAAGCATTGTCACATAATAAACAATGAAATGATTGTATAATAAACAATGGAATTGAACAAAGAGAGAGATAGAGAAAGAGATATCTAGTGATCTACAATGCATGAAAGTGAAAGAGTGAAGAATCAGTATAAATAGAGGCAACATTTCACCCATCTTTTACTCTTTGCCGCCTTATTCTTTTTACTTTTCTGCTGGGCCTACTAGGAATGATCTGACGTTGTCGCCATGGTGAGTGGACCAGGACAAGGATAGTTGTACCAATACTTGATATACTACTAGTTGAATAACAGTATTGGACAACTCATCTTGTCCTGGTGTGCTCGCCAAGGTCACTATGTCAAATCATTGGTAGCGGGCGTTGACACTCAAGTATCAAGAGGGTAAGTACATATTATATTAGTAACATGTACTCGTCTAATAGTATTCAATAAGTAGAGGTGGCCATTTTATATAGTAAAGAAGGCGGCACGGTTTATTCAAGTCAATATTATGTTCAATGACAAGTTACTTATACGCTCATCGTTCAAGGATTCAAGTTGGACTATTATGCCTATCGTACAAGGATCATCAACAAATATTCGTTAATAAACTAGCGTCTACTTTATTAAATATACTATAGTGATACTAGATTCATATACGTATATATACATATACGTATATGTATATCATGTATTGATGGTGTTATTCATTTGCTAACTGCCAGTTGAGGTCAATCTTTTTATTTTATTTTTCTTGTTTAATGATAATCTATACAATATGGATTCCTTATTTACTAGTCATGATATCAATCCAGATATACAGGCTATGCTTAGTACGTTAACTAACGGTCAGAATTCACCGATATACGATATTGAACCAAGTAATGAGGAGAGAAAAGCTAGTGAGAAGGCATTTCATTTACTTAAGCTTAATCGTGAATATCAAACTCGGTTAAGACAACAAATTGAGAGTATTCGTCGTCAACGAAGTGAACTAGAACGAAGAAAGGTAGCTATTATTATTGACTATATATATATATATATATATAAGAATATACTAGATACTAATGAATATGGTTACATTATGGTAGCAACAACTTGTTTGTGCGTATAATGATAGACAACATGTATTGCAAGAGGAAGTTGCTCAATTCAATATTAATACTAAGAGTGTGAAGGCATTACTGCCAAGCACATCAAGTAATGGCGTGGTATGTTGATTGTTATGTTGATTATTACTGAATGACTGGCTAACAATAAGATATTGATTAATAGACGAACACTTCGAATAAGTTAAAGAAGAATGAGACACTCAATTCGAACATGGTTATTCGACGATCGCGTAAATGTATGTTAATACTAGACAGTTGTATTAAGATTAGTATAAGAGTAGTAGCTGATTGTGTATGTATATTATGTTTGTAATGTATAGGGTCAGAAAATGAACGTGTTCTACTAGGAGTCGCGGTACGTCAACAAAATCATGAATTTATTGCTACAACAAGAATGTTAGAGTAAGTGAAGAAGAGAAAGAGAAATGTAGATTGTTATTATTCTAACTAGGATCATTATAGAGGGAAATCTACAGGTACATGGGGATTCTCATTAAGTGATTATGAAGTGGAGAGTGAGCATCGATTTCTATCACGTATCGATTGGAAACGGATAGCGGCAGGATTTGTAAGTGTTTATAACTTGACGGGTAATCTAATTAGAGTAATAACTTATGTCATATTGATGATGATGATGATGATGATGATAGTTGTCTAATAGAACACCGGCTGAATGTATGATACGATGGGTTGCTCATGAACATCCGCTCATTAATAAAGATGAGTGGTCGGTGGAGGAGGATGCCATGCTACGTAATATTGCCAAGAAGCATAAGGAACGTCATTGGGATGTGATTGCTTTGGAGTTGAAGGTAATTAAAAGATATATTACTTGTTATTAACTGTGACTAATAATGGCATAGACAAATAGAACAAGTTGGCAATGCTTTAAGCAATATCGTAGTCATTTATGGGAGGAGCAAGGCAGACGGTAAATAAGCATCAATGAATGACTAGAATGAATTGTAACGTAATTAATGATGATGAATATAGAAAATGGACACCGGAAGAAGATGCCATTCTTTCTCAAGCGGTTGCCATGTGTGGTGAACGTAACTGGCAACAAGGTAAACTATAATGATGATGATGATGATATGAGATAGTGAGAGAAGAGTTCTAATGTAATCATGCAACTATTAGTGGCTACATGCTTTGATCATCGTACGGGACAACAATGCTTGCATCGATGGACGAAAACACTCAAGCCGGGTATGCGTAAAGGACGATGGAGTCCAGAGGAGGATGAGGCAAGTATTCATTGGAAAAGAGATATGCAAACTAATATGTTGTGTGTCATTAATAGGCATTAAAAAGTGCAGTGGCACTACACGGTGCAAGTAACTGGGTTAAAGTAGCGGCACACGTTATGGAACGATCCGATGTTCAGTGTAGAGAACGGTGGACTAACGTGTTGGATCCAAGTATATCGCGTGGACAATGGCGTCCAGAGGTAATAGCAGACTAATTGCGAATGTAAGGATATATGAGAGTTGACTATATGATGTTCATTATTAGGAGGATGCACGATTAATAGAGTTGGTAGCAAAGCATGGTGCACATTCATGGGCAGCAGTAGCACGAGAAATAGGTATACAGCGTACAGATAATCATGTAAGTGTATGTACAAGTAGATTGGATGCGTATTAACTGAATACATTGGATATACATGTCATTTAATCTAGTGTTGGCGTCGATATAAACAGTTAAAGTCAGCGGGTCTAGTGCCACGAGCCATTCTGGACAATGATCGTGTGGAGAAACAAAGCAAAAAGACATCGCGATTAAAATCGAGTGACATAAAAATAAATACAGTTGCATCTACTAGTACAACAGCAACAGCAACTACAACAACTACAACAGCGGCAGCAATAGTACCACATAAACGAAAAATAGATCAAGTCAGCGATGTGCCGGATAAGCAGCAACTACCACAGCGTGAATATATACGTATGAATGGTACATTGGTGGCACCATCGACATGGTTGCCGGCATTAGGTTTGAATTGGCCTCAACCATGGGCGGGTCCAGATTTAATTAGTGAACCACCGAAAAGAGACACAAATGATGCTACGAGTAATAGTGCTACTACTACTAGTAATGAGACAACTACGCTAGCTCGTATTCCATTACTCATCGATCAGGATGGACGATATCTCAAGTCATGGATTACTTGTACTAAACGCGTAAGTGTCATTACTAATGATGATGATAATGAATTTGAAAGGGAAAAGTGATGTATACTAAATGATGAATGCTGCTTTATTTAGGCATTAATACAAATACAAGAAGTGCAAACGATGAGCAATGATACTAATATTCTGTTAAGGCCACCTTCCGAAGCAACTGGTGTATCATTGGCACGTACGCTTGAATACACAAATACCGTGCCAGGTTAGTAATAGTAGTAATAGTAGTAGTAGTAGAGGATAAATAAGTTGCCCTCTGTTAATGCGTAGAATGATCCTAATAGATGCCTCACCTATTCCTACCATCGATGATCCGGAACTTACTGCGCGTATGACGGCCTCACCGGGTCTTCGTCAGTTACGACAACGACTCAAATCACTCTACAAGTGGCCAATGCTACTAGGACAAATTGACGTTAAAATGCAATAAAGATAATAGGTTTGACATGTTGCCTGGTTAATACTTGAAGTGAAATGAATTCAGCTATAAAATAATTGGTAAATTATAATAATGTTTTGGACTACATGTTGCGCCATTGTATCGTTACTATCGATTAGTGTAATGGCCAGAATACGACATATTTATTCAATAAATGATTGAATGATCTTGTAGATATATCTCTTGGTCCAAGGAATAATGACTTGAGTAGCATGGACACTAAATGAGGGTCTTGCACCAATTCATTCTTGGCTTGAATACCTATAATATCTACTTGATGATGTCCTCGTCTTGTTCTGTAATCATAATGGATTAGTATGGGTATGATTATGGTGGATTATTACTTACTGCTTATTCCTATTTGCGAATCTATTTATATTAAATTGTAATTAGCATATCGGTGATGACGATCATAATGATAACTTACTTTCTAATGTACATGAGCGTAGAGATTATGCGCCATACTGTAGTTAGTACGCCACACATTACGCTTGGAGCGATGACTTACCCTCTGTTACACATAAATATTTGTGGATCATGTGCCATATTAAAATTAATACACCGTACAGTACGATCAGAAAGGTAGCTTACAGGCTGATATACAAGGATATATGTGGATCATGCATCGTATCGTAGTTAGTGCACCGTACAGCATTATTCGAATAATAGCTTACTCTCTATCATACGGGAATGCATGGATCGCGTGCCATGTTGTAATTAGCGTGGCATAGATTACGGTCAGAAAGGTAGCTTACCCACTATCATACAGGAACGTATGTGGATCATGTGTCATAGTGTAGTTAGTACCCCATTCATTGCAGGCAGAATGATGACTTACGCCCTATCGTATACAAGCATATGTGGATTGTAAGACATATTATAATTAGTACATCATGGATTACGACCAGAAATATTAACTTACAAGCTGATATACGCAAATAAACATAGATCATACGCCATAATATAATGAGTAATCATGCATCGCAATTAGAAGTATTAACTTACATGCTGATGTAGACAAGCATATAAATCATGTGTCATAATTAGTACATTCATTACAGCCAAAGTGGTAACTTACATACTAGCATGCACAGACATATGCGAATCATGTCTCATATCGCAGTTAGAACAAGCATTCATGACAATTAAAATGGTGACTTACAGGCTGATATACACAAACATATATGGATCATGTGCCATACCGTAATTAGTACATCCATGCATTACGATCAAAATGATAACTTGCCAACTATCGTACAGGAACATACGTGGATCACATGCCATAGCATGATTAGTACATTCATAGAATATGGGCATAATGGTAACTTACACGTTCTTCCAAATTGTAGTCGCATATAATTTTGATTTATATTACAATTAGCAAGATGCTTGTTATGGCCAACAGGATAGCTTACCATGTTCAACTAACAAATTAATAGAAAGAGTAAATGTAGCAGTGTGATTAGAACGTGAAAACAATCACTTAATTAACATGAACTTACGATCTATTGGTAATCATCGGTGGACAATGAAACAATAGACTACGATTAGTACATCAATTGATTGGGTCATGGCCAGACATACCACGACGGACCAAGGCGGGACTAGCTTCAACAGCGACCAGACTGGTGAGAGCGACAGCGACAACGGCAATAGCGATGATGGCAGAGAACTTCATGTTGATGTTGACCTAGTGGAATGGATAGACAGATAAGCTAACTAGAACGAGAGTAGAAAGTAGAATAGAGTAGAAGAGCGAGTATGAAGATGGCAAGTCGAGCGTGTCAAAAGTGCTTGATTTATAACCGAGATGATTATGGCAGATATTGGTATGGTTGCATTGTCGATCCAATGTTTGTAGTGAATACATCAAGCAGATAATTAGCTGGAAAAATACATGCTGACATGTCTCTGTTAGTTTGCAATGTAATCCAAATGTATAAAGCGAGACAGCATAAATTGTTCAAGTCAACTATTGCATGGTTGCATTGACACCTTTGCTTACAATGTATCATGTAGCATTCCTCTCGCAACATGAATGTACAACAATTGAACTAGACATGCAACTGGTGGGTGTCAAGATAGTCACTATTATTTAGTCCCATTTAGATGCACACGATGCATCTGGATGTCGATTAAAGTGGAAATGTAAGGAAAGCTATCCATCTGTTTAATCATCATAGCAATTAGTGATGAATATCTACCATATCGTGTAATCGCATGATCTGTCAATTGTCTGAATCTACACATCATCATCATCATTTCAGAATACTCCATCAATAATGACGCGTACACCTGTTACAACCATCATACACTTGCTATTGTCATTGTACTGAATGCCATGTATATGAGTAATGAACATGATAGTATGATATATATCTTTTGTATGAACTCTTTCCCAAAGTTACCTTCTTGTCTCATTGCAGTGGCATTTTACTATTATTGATGACGTAATTGTTAATATAAATCTGATTTGATGACGCGTACGCTTTGTACTCGCTAACCGTAAGAAGTATATTATTTCAGTTGTATTTCATGTCTCTACCATCATTATTGTTTACCGAAATATCGAGTATTTTAAATAAGATCATACAGACACCGATATTAATGATTGAGAATTGGAATAAGCCCATTTATCGTGATTCGCCATCCTGCGAGTTCTCGTATAGTATCACGGTTTTTCTAATCAGAATTGTACTCTACTGCTTGTTAGCTTATTCCTATGCTATACAAATTCATCGGATTGTTAGACTACGTACAAGTAGCGGTCTAAGTATATGGTATACGTTTCTTTGTGCATTCGGAAGCTGGTGCAATGCTGTAAATATTATACTTCAACGAACGAGTGCAATGCAATGTTGTATGCAAATGGTACTATAGCGTTTAATTGATCGATCCACAATGTTGGACTACTAACATCTATATACGATAGCCGCTATCCGTTTGTACGTATCAATTGCTTGACTGTTTCCAACTAGTGACTGCGGCTGTTTTCCTCTTAATAATGTATCCTTGCACTCCTCTATCTCGGTCGTATGAATTCATCATCCGTTTAATATCGTAACTGGATCACGAATAGATTCGCATGTAGCGTTTATTACTTTCCTCAAGATCGACGATACCTAACAAGTATTGTACTTCCTGTTGAACAAGATGATACTGTTCAAACCAGTGCTTGCATAAATATTGGCGTATGCGAC